>OOFC01014034.1:0-24832 GCA_900323345.1 Pseudochromis fuscus
CCTGGGTGCCTCATTCAGAGCCTTTTTGAAAAACCACTGGTTGTTGAGTGTGTCCCTGTGGATGATCACCGCCTCACAAAAATAGCCACCTCGCTCCTGCCTAACTCACAAAGCGAGTCACTATTTGGACGTCGTCCAGAAGAACCAGACGGTGAACTGGGGAGGTAAATTCCATACGAAGAAGGAAAGCCTTTCTTTACCTCGCTCCCTACTCCTCCGCCTCCTCCCCCACCTCCTCCCTCCCTTCCTTGTTCGTTCCTCTGGCCATGAATACCGGGCTCAAATTACCAGCAGGCTCAACAAAGTCTTTTCACTTCACTAGAACAGAGGCCATTTTGGAGACAAGTCCAAGGGGGAGGGACATGCACACAAAATGAACAGCCAAGGAGACCCTCTCTCTCTCTCTCTCTCATATTATATCTCACATAACTTTTTTTCCAAGAAACACACCAGTGTTCGTACATTGTTAAGCCCTGGTTGACATGGATTGTACTGTCTTACAAAAAGATATTTTCTTTTTTAATATCCAGAACGTGTCTCTGTGGTAAAATGATGAGGACACTTCACACAAATACACGGACGGACACAAAATACAACACAAGTGGGTTTCATCATTGGATCCAAACCAGGGCATAGGCCACGAACTGGACTCTATCCTGACAAGAGGGTTTACACAACATTAAAAACACACTAAAACAACATTAGACATGTGTTTTCACAATATGTGTCTCACAATGACTCAAGTGTTTATGGCCCATCCAGTGGACTTTACACTGAAACACAGAGGCTGTAATCAGGTCAGCACGAAACCAGTATCGATACAAACTGTTGTCATTTCAGAAGAAAACAAAATCACAAAACTGCTGTTAGCGTGGTGCTTTCCTCCCTGTGTGTGAACTACTGCATTCCTTTATTTATCCATCCCATCAAATGAATACAATGCATATTGTTCTGGCAATGACTCGTTCAACTCAACTTTCCATTTTAATATGATCCTCAAATTAATCTATGGAGCAGAGCACTGCAACAAATTGTTCCTTAGGTTTTAGGATTTAAACTAGTTCCCATTTACAAACTGAAAGAGCTGAAAATGTTAGAGTCACAGCTCATTGTGTGAACTCATTCTGATCCTGACTTCACGTCATTACAGCATGAAACTCTTACTCTTCAGTAAGTTGCTCTGCAGTCGTGGTGTGAGGGTCAAGATGGATCAGAAGGAAGGAACATGATGTTACATTTAAAAAGTAAAACATATTTTGCAGTTCATAAAAACCTTGTAAGTTGCACTGCTTCATTATCAGAGGGACAGCTAGCAGCCAGTCTGAATCTCCCACTGAAGGCTTTCAGCATGACATCATAGTTATAAGCTTATAACTGAGATGATTCAGGACTGTGAAGGGGGCTTGTCTACTTTAGTCAGGCATTATTACACAATCGTTCTTACATGATCTGATTTAATAAACACAATGCCAGGTCCACAATATCATTGCAATTAGTATTACAATACAGTCAGCAGAGCAAATAGGTGTGATGATGTTTAAAGGCTGAAACCGTCTGCAAACGACCTGAACATGAGGGGGATTTACTCTGCAGAGAGATACTGACCCCACACACAAACACAAAGCCACACAGGAAGGACAAGACAAACACCAATGTTAATGCTGTGGAGTCCAAACATCAATCCATCCATCAACAACTTGGGATTCAAATGAGGAATGTACACGGGCACACTCATTCACTGTGCGCTCACATGGCACCTCTGTCCCCAGTGGGAAATATCAGTGTAAGGTGAGGTAATTGATGAGGGGAAAAACGCCTCGAGCAGCTCGTCATTCAGCCACTTCCATCAGTGGCTCAGTGACCACAACTAACCACACAACAAACTAGTCTACAGCCACCTTAAAACGACATTTCTAGAGATACGCCCACAGCAGCTGACCTGGCCGGGTGGTGATGAGACGACGGATATCACCACTACCACTGTATGATGGACATGAAGCTGCACCCAGCAACTGTTCAGCTGAGTTTAGTGTAAAGAGTGACCAACATGGTTCCAATCCTTTACATACTCTCTCAGAAGGAGGATTATTTATTTTTCCACTTCCATAACACAACAAACTTCATAACAACAGCATGTGTGTAGAACAGGCATAATTACTTGCCAGCTTACACCTTTTATGTAACTCAAATTTATGTAACTTTTGTAACATTAGATCTGCCTCCAAATTCCTCTGTACAACTATTACACAGAGAATGTTAGACTGTGTATCGACCATGTTAGAAAAGACACAAATGTATTCACTGTGGATGGATTAAAAGAAAACAGTGACAGTGAGCTGCAGTGAGTGTACTGCTCAAACAGGTCTGCAGGTGTGTGGAAGACACCATTTTGTTTTCTCTAGTGTACTGCTGCCTTTAATGTTACAAGGTCAAAATACAGTCTCACAAGCTTTGCTACAGTGAGAAGAACAGTTTCCAAGGGAGCGCTGCATGTATGTAATGCTTTGGCACGGGAACAGTTATGGCCTTAATTTAGTCTTGAAAGTTGTGCAAGTGCACACACACGTAATGCAGGCGTGTAGACCAGACCAGTCCACGAGTGGAAAAGCATCTCAGCAAGAGCACATTTAACCTTTAACCCTCTATGACTGAGGAAAGTCCGTCAGCCCTCTCATTTCCATCAGCGCTAACACCGAGAAGGTTTGTTTCTCTATAACTTTCGGTTTCGAATGCGCACTAGGCTTTGACCCACTTTGTGTTGGCTTGGTATTTTTCTGTAAGAGACTGCATGGTCCCAGGACTGTTTATTGCAGAAATAAATTGGGTGGGCTCAGGGTTAAAACTCTGCTCGACTCTCTCCTCTCTCTCCTCAAAACGTGCTGCTGACGATCAAGCGAGCGTGGCGGCCTTTCTGCTCACTTCTAACTTTTGAGACTCCAAGAGCAGGACAGTGGCCGCGGCTCTGCTCATCTGATTGGTCACTTTTCAATACTGACCATGACTGGCTGTCGATTGGCTGTTTTGTTTGTCCTTTCGCTGACACACCAGAGGAATCATGGCGGAGCAGGTAAGGCTCACACTGAGTTGACTTGGTTTACTGTCTGCACTGTAATACTGTTCTAGTGGTTCCTTATTAGATGATCATGTTAATTCAATAAATATTTAGCCTAAATGCATCACATCACTGAAGAAGCCAGCGAGTCTCAACTAGCGACCAGTGTGACACACACTAGCAGTATATAATATAGGCTATAACTACACGTCCAATATTTAAGTAGCTACAACAGACACACACAGTACAACAAAATGAACCCTCATGTGAGACTTAGGCCCCGTCCACACGGAGACAAAAGCAATAACGTTTTAAAATGTTTGCCCCTACACCGGGAATAATGTGCGCGCCCACACGAAGACAAAAACGCTGTAATCAATACACCAGGCCTGTATGTGGTGCTGCAACACTGCCACACAAACACACCAAAACAGAGAAGACAGAGCATGCGCATTAACTTGTTGCTCACAGTAGTTGTACAGTTTGAGAAGATTTTACTGTAAAAGCCAAAACAAGGTCAGCAGCTGCTGCAGCACTAACGCAACGCTGTATCCCACCTTTGTTACCGTTAGGGTTAGGTTTAGGGTCAGGGGTTGCGCAAGCGGGTTCAGGGTCAGAGGTGGAGCTACGGCTGCATCATTTCAGGAGAATGCATATTTGCCATCCACACGGAGATGCAGCGGGTGGCATCTTCAGACTTCCCCACTCTGGGACTCGTTTTCAAAAGTATAGTTTTCGGCTCCCAAAACGCCGTCCCCATGTGGGCGCAAGGCGTAAATGACAACAACCCTTACCATTCACACTGAAACCCGCCTCCTAAGTCACAAGAAGGTGTTGTGAGGAATCAACCAAAGATTCTTCCAGTTGATATCATTCACACAATGATTTCAACTGTATTTCCAGCAAGCATCATGGTCCCTGATGAAATGACAATGGCGTATTCTTTCAGAGTCACCTGAAAATTGAACTTTATTTCTCTGCTGTGTCAGTAAAGTTCTTGATTGGATGTCAGAGAAACGACAAACTAAACAGCCAGTCGAAGGTCGTGGTCAGTATTCACAAGTGACCAAATCAGATGAGCGGCGCTGTCAGCTACTGTCCCGCCCCTGGAGTCAAAAGTCACATTGAAGTGATCACAAAGGCCGTCATACTCGCTCGATCCCCAGCCACGTGTTTTGAGATTTTACACGCAGAAGAGCAATGCGTCTGCGCGGACTGCAAAGGCGCTCTCACCAAGATGCCTTCCTGCTCACAAATACTGTACTACCACTTATATGTATGAGATCGTGCAGGTTTTTGAGACTAAATAAACACCATAAACAGAACACTGCTACACACCGTACAGAAAAACTACAGCTCTACCTGGTCCATCTGCTGGCCAATAGTAATCTGATCACTCACATATTGGTATCATTTTGTGGCATTGTGCTTTTTTCAAAAAATAATGCACAAAGTAATCTTACTACTTGACTACTACTGCTGCTACTTTGTACTTGCACTGCACAACAATTCAGAGGAAAATACTGTAGTTTTTTCACTACTGCATTCTTTGTACAGCTAGTTAGGTGTTATTGTAGATCAATATTTTGTCATTATATACCGATGTGTGTAAATATATAAAAACTATACAGTATATATGTATAGTATAGTATGTATATATCTCTATATTTCATTATGAGTTAATAATAACATCTAAAATCTCAGCCTTTAAAATAAATTAAAAAATGAATAAATAAATTAGTGAGTGGACTGTCAGGTGTGGATCTGGAACTTCTTCTCTAAAATCAGTCTCAATCAAAAACCCCCACACTGGTCTGAGTCTAAGAAAAACAGCCACATTCAGATTGGCTGCTCACATGTCGACAGTAAGAGGCTTTAATAGACTGAATCTGCTCTCAGTGGACACCTTTATTTTTACTAACCTGAAATTTAGCCCCACAAGACATTCACTATGACAAATAAGAGGATTAAAATTTTCACTGAAATATTCGCATTGTTATTGTGGGTTTTGATCGGCCATTACAATTGTGAATAAGACACTGGATACACTGGCAAAGCAGCCCACTCACTGTGTCTTTTCCACATATAGCTTCAAGGAGACCACATATACATACATAAACACACACACGCAATTTGGGTTTGAACAGCATGTCCACGGTCACACTGTGTACACCTGTGCCTGACCAAACCACCATAACACGTCCAGTCCAGCGAGATTACACCAACCCCCACAGCCTGCCCCCGCACACATGCTTGCTGTACAAGGCAGGATATGAATATCTCTGCCGATCCCCGGCACTACGCAGGTCGAGCTGCACTCTGAGCTACAGCGGGAGGAAATTGAAGATGAAGAACAGGCAGATCAATAGGACCCCGGCTTTAAGACAAACGGGATCTGTGGCCAGGGAGAGAGCTCATTGTATATCTTATTTCACACTCACCCAAACACATTAACAATATCACAATGACGCAAAGACACACACAAAAGGCAGGATGTGAGCGACTCTCACACACATCTCTACGAAACATTTTGCACCACAAGCCTTTTTTACATAAGCCAAATGGAAAACATACACTGGATCATAGAGTGAAAATATGAATGCAGGTATTTCTATGCTCGTAATTCATTGTCCACTGTAATATGACTCATGATGGCTTCCACTGTCGTGGTGACATAACAGTTTGTTTCTCTCCTTGGTTGTGCTCAATGACAGGCAAAAATAATAAGAAGTGCAAGCACCCACACAGCCAAAGCCCTGTGCTATTACAACTTTGCTTCCTTCGCCATCTTATCCATTGCAAACTGTGTTGTTTTCCTTCTCCAAAATCCCTGAACCAGGGTAAATAAAACAATTACGTGATGAAACATACAGCTGCTTCCACGAGCCGCTTCTCAGTGCAGCAGCACGACCAGAGGCCCCGACCACAATTACAAAGCACGAGAGCTGCCTGAAACAGATATGGCTGCCACACCGCCAGCCCGGCTGAAAACACTCCTGGAGCGAGCTGTGGTCAGACTGAGGCATCGACCAACTGTTCAGGCAACTGCACACAAATATAAAAGCAAGGCTTAGTTTGCTGAAGATGTGGGGGTAAAGGGATAACATACAAAGTCGTGATGCAAACATCTGGCACCACGGTAAAGACCATACACCATATTTCAAAGAGATATATCGTCACTAGATAATGCCTCAACTCTAGCTGCAATGTGGCTGTTGTCATGCTGAGCGGTCAAGCGTCCTGGGAGCGCAGTTTGGCCCGACATTAACACAACAATGTCCAGCTGCCTGAATGGACCGGGACCAGACCGGGGATGAGAAGCACACAATGGAGAACAAAGGCCAAGTGGGTGCTATAAGAGGGGTGGGGGGAGACAGAGCGAGCGGTCGACAGCAGGGCTAGCATGACACAAAATCAATCATCTGTTTCAGGGCAAACAAGCCCACCACTGTCCATTTCAGGCTCAGTTACCCAAAAGAGAGAAAAAAGAAAAGGGCTAAGCAAAATCCTGCTTCCTGTTTGGACCTGAAAACCCTATGAAGTCATACTGAAAACAAGCCGTGTTTAAGAAGTCTTATCTGTAATTCTGAACCAGGACAGTTACCATAAGAAGAACATAAACAGAGTTTTTGAAGTCATAAGCTAACCCCAAATCTTTACTGTTGTGCACCTGATTGAGATTAACAGAGCTTCACAAAGAGAAGGGACACGATCCTGACATTAGCAGCGTTGCATCTAAGCCATGTCTACTCTGAAATGTAGGGAGGGCTGTTTCCCAAGTAGTAGTCTAGCAGAGGTACGAAGCCTAAAAAAGCCATCTTGTTGTTAGTTAGATAAGCTCATGTTCTGGCATAACACAAACCAGAGACAGCCTCTGTCTCTCACCACGTGATCTCACTGCATGACAAACACATTTACATGACATTTCCATTTCCTCTTTTGGCCGACGGTCTTATCCAGAGTGACACGGGGGCTCGCCCTGGCTCCACCTCGCAACAACATTTGCAGCACAACACATACGTCGTTCGCGCAGCGGCAAGGTTGCCATTTTGAACTGCTGCCGAGCTGGAGCCGTCCCACCCTAAAGATTTCAAACTGAAAATAACTGAAAATCTCAAATGTTACAGGACAGTGTGTGTGAAAGGGAGCATGTGAAAGGAAGGAGCAAATGTAAGCTGAAACGGTTTAGAGGCGTCACCCTATTTTAAGACAAAACCTGTTTTGAAAGCACGAGTGAATGACCACGGATAAAAACGTGTTTACAGAGAAGAAAGCAAAAACTCCCGTCTCACTCATCCCAAAAGGAACCATTTGCTCAAGGTGACAAAGCAGGCAGGCCGCTTATGAACAGGAAAAACCTGGCACCAGAGATTCCCTTCCCCTTTTGTTTTTAGCACTGGTGCTGTGCATTACAAAACAGGGCAGCTGCAAGCGGGCTGGTGTCAAGTGGCTTGACTTTGGTGCAAAAGCTCTCCTGCTTGTTTTTCTTCTGTCCTGTTTTTTTATTTGCTCTCTCCCTGCCTGACAACACCCTCTGAGCAAACACACTGGGAAATGCTTGTAGATTTTGCAATCTTGGCCTCACATAATTCATTTGGCCTTTTTTAAAAAATGACTATTATTTGCTCTGCTTTACTGTCCCCTGTCCTGACTTTTGCTGGGTGAAAGAAAGGACGGATGGAAAGGGTGGGAAAAGGAAAGAGAGCGCAGAGTTAATGTGTCGAAACCTAAAATGGCTGCCTGCAGTTCAAAAGGTGGAGAGAGAGAAAGAGAAACTGAATATTGGTGAGGTTTTTTCAAACTGTATGCTAAACCAAATACCACAAGAGCGCGAGACAGGCAGTGTGACAGTGAGGGAGAGAAAAGGAAATGAAGGACAAAACATAAGGGTGCAATAAAACAAGAACAGGAGAGAGGGAGCACAGAGAGAGAGACAAGGAGAGAGAGATGATTACGTAGATTGCCTGCCTCACCCCCCTTTCAGCCTTGTTTTTTTTCCCTAGCCTCCTCCTCCTCCTCCATTATTCTCCCAAGAAGCATTGCTTCTCGGCACAAAACAGAATTAACCAGCACAGCCCTCTGCAACACCGCTCCCCCAGCACCGAGGAAACGCTGCGCCCCATTGGAGCAGCTCCAGAGCTGCTGCACCAATAGGAACGCGCCGGTGAGGCAGGCGTCACAGCGACTTGTTTTTAACCCCGTTGTGCAAGACAGCAAGGCACACAACACAGAGCAGCTGCAGAGGAGATGCTACAGAGACGGGACAGCAGATGGACTCCTGTTATATAAAACTCAAAGACTAAAGGTATCTCAAGTCAACACACAATAAAATCATGAGGGGTTTGTTTAACTCAACACTGTTACAACTCATATGTTCAGAAAATAATAAACTTAAGTGTACACACAACCAATCCTAAACGTTCTTCATATGTCTAATTTCTTATATAAAGAAAAGAAGAAGCACTATTTGCTACACGCTAATAAAATGCAGGGTGGTTCAAAATACATATGACTGCTTCTGTGGATTTAATCTTTCTGCTGCCACACAGGTACAGATCCACAGCACTGGCTTGGTTGACTTGGTCACACAGGCACAACACACACGAAACCTTATTAACATATCAATAGCTACACCTGCCCTCCATGTAATGATACAGAGTGTCATCAGCATGCAAATGGAAAGCTAAAAGGACAGGGTTTTTCCCCCCTATTCCTATTCCTCACAGCAACACTCCCTGCTCCCGCTCTCCCTCTCCTCCAACTGTCTGTACCGAGACAGAATCCTGTCTTCTTCTCTTGGAACAGGGCCAACATCCTGCTTCACTCCCTCCTGTACAAGCGCGCACACACACACACACACACACACACACACACACACACACCAGGGTTTTCAATTCTGTACAGTGTCTGATTGAGACTCATCAGAACAACAGTACCCACCCATTCTAATTATGTTTTCAAGGGCATGTCACCAAGCAGTTACATTTCTTGGTTTGTAACTGCTCTGTGAATGTGAATGAAGGGAGACAGACATTGATTTCCTTCCCAACAGAAAACTGGGCCAAGCTAACCTTGCATGTCTGCACATTCCTCCCATCTCCAAAGTTTCAGAGGCCCATATTGGGAAAGAAGGGACTACATCCTGCAGACAGATCCACACACACACGCTGCTCTCTAAGGCAGTCCTTTTTCACCAATTGTTGTAACTCAACACCCCTTACACATGTATTTCCCTTGAAAAACATAATCTGAAGCTACTCGAGAGGCCTGGAAAACCAACATGGCGTCTCAGCTCACCACAGAGCAGCAACAACCAGCCGAGCAGTACATTCTTAGCTTTCCCAGGGCGGCAGGTTGAGTTATGAAGGCTCGCCATTGTGTGCCTGCCTGTGTCCCAAATACTCCATGCATTTCTTACTCAGCTGTGTGCCTGTCTTTGTCTCTGTTAGTGAGCACAGTGTTTGTTCAAGATAACAAGAAGGGTCAGGTCAAGGGGGGTGGGGGGTGCGAGAGGGGCTCGTGTTTCCAATGGTTCTGAGTGGCCAGGTTTGAAAGCTGCAGCCCACACGGTCTATTAAAAGATGTGAAACATATTCAGAGAATGTCAGTTGCAACCAATGAAAACAAGGCTCGGCACACTGCAATCTGGCTTCCAACAGGCATCGAGATCAATCCAAATACTTGGCTCTGGCTGAACACCCCCCCAGCAGGGCACGGGTGTAATCTTTGTACTCATGAAGCAAGGTCGACAAGGGCTTGGAAAAAAACAGCCACTTGAAGCCTCACGTACATTATATTACATGAACTTTTAATCAAACTGAGTAACAAATATGACTAACAAGGATTTACTGTCAAATGAGACTTCAATACAATAAAACATCAAGTCAAATCTTCTCAAAACCTATTTCTGACTGAGTATAAAGAGTATGAATTAATGACAGATCAGACATAACCACACATGCAGCAGCACAATATCTGACCTAACCATGGCCAATAGAGCAAAAAACAACGTCTTCTTTCTGTGTGCTGGCTGTGTCCACTGCTCCGGACTCAGGGCTCCGCACAATGAGAGCCTACGTGGTTCAGCTGAGTGGAGCTCAGCTACACAGGCGACGGTTGGAGGGCAGCCATTTGTGCGTCCCAGACACCGGTTCCTCAAAAAACCTCACAAATATCATACTACACGAAAGAAAGTGTGTTATATAAGTGTCCGGACATTCCTCAGTATCATTTGTTATTTCTTGAGGTTGTTGCTAGCTCATGGATCATTGACAGCGTTTGATTTTACCTACAAATATGTAAAAATGACAAGCCATAGTTTAATCTATATTCCAGATGTATATCCCTGAACTCCACCACCCGGGTGTGCAGATAGGAACGGAGCATGATCAGGAAAATACCTAGATTATCAAACAACGCAACGGTGTGTAAACACGTAACGACCGTGGGCTCTGTAACTTGGATGAAACTTGTGATTGTTACATTCCGCCACAACAATGCTACTCACACTTGCTCACACATTGAAATAAAAAATGGAGGCTAAAAAAGGAAACAAGCGCTCCCCTCTAAAATACCACCCATTTCTCTTAACCGCCACCGAGGCTGGGGGTTGGTAGGTGGGGGAGGTGAAGAACAGCAAGTCACCAGCCAGCAACTCTGGTTTTCTGATTGCTAGATCCCACATGCACGGGAGAAAACACACACACACACACACACACACACACACACACACACACACACCACAAGCACAAACAGAGGAAACACAACCGAGCTTTCAGCTTGATTCACACGCCTGAGCGAAGCTAGGAATGCTGCCAAAGACAAATGCATTAACATGATGTAGCCAAACACCACCACCATGATGCAGACACCGAATTTTTCATAAAACTATTAGTTCAGAAAACACCACAGCAGTGAAGAGTTCAATATTACAGATGCGTGTACCTGGTGAAGGCTTCAGAGTGTGAGTGTGTGTGCGCTGTAAATTACTGGTTCAAAATAAGGACACAATCAATTGGAAAACATCCAGAAAGTTAGCTAAAAGGCTAGTATAGCATTTGTTGCCTATGGCTTGTCTGCTAACCAACACAGCAGCTGGTTGCTCAGCTAACGTGAGTCGCCAATAATGATCAAATTGCGAACTGTGCTGTCCATTACTTTCAAATAATTCGACAGTTTCGTGTTCCCCGAACGACATTTAACACGTTGCTGCCACAAGAACAATGCAACAAATTGTTCTGTGGATTTAACAAAACAGGTTTGCGTGTCCACATCGCGGTCTGGTTCTGAACTTCCTAACCCAACAGTCTGTTCTGCTCTTAATTCAGTCTAAGGACCACTGTGCAACACACAAGTCCCTATATCGTGTGTTATGGCAGTGTAATATTAGGATGTGTCAAGCATCTGCGGAAACACATTATCGAAACTTGCTCAACTAACCCAATATTTATTTATTAATGCTTTAAAATGACGCCAATTTGTATATTTGTAGACTTGGGATAAAACACAGTTCCCATATTTATTAAGCTGATGTTACAGTGAACTGTGACTCGTTGATCTCTGGTGTTGAAACCGAGAAAAAAACTAACCTGAAAGCACCTCTAATGGCCTAAACGGTACACGAGTCAAACTCTTGAAAACTTACAGAATGTTGCGGAGAGCTTTGGAGACGTGCTGGCGTGAAAATATGTTGTAACACTGGCTGTTATAAAACCGAGTAATGTGATGGATCCACACACCACCAAGCTAGCTATCAAAAAACAACACGAGGGGCTGATCAAAAAGCCACGGCCGAGGAGTCCAGACACAGCCCAGAGCAGCCCTGCAAGGCACACCATCAGTATGGGGGAGCTTCTGAGCCAGCCACATGAAAGTGGAAACATAGTGGAGGCAAGCAACTTGTTCTAATAAACTTAAGTGGACGCTTGGTAGTTAGCTAGCTAAGTTGGTTAGCTTCGTAGCTGTGGTTGATAAATCAACATGTTTTCAGTCTAAGTTATATGTATGCTACATTCCTCATATATAGAGAGTGAGATATTACCAATTAACACAGATTTTAGAGTACTCACCTAAAGAGGCATTCCAAAGTTGTACAAACGAGGCAAAATTATATACAGTAAGAAGTCCTTAGAGTATCCCAACATCAAATCCAGCCAGACCAGTAGGCCTGTGTATCGGCCTCGGTGTCTCCTGTATCCTTTGCCCTTAAAAGTAGCTCCCTCTCCAGGGGTAGGAAACAAACTTCTCAGTGTCTCCCACGCATAGGCGGAAAGTTAAATTCCCTGTCCTGTTCAGGTGCACTGCATCCATTGAGTGTCTATGATAAATCCCCAGTGAATAAATCCATTTATTTGAGTGTATTATATATTTACAGTCGCTATTTATAATGGGGTATATGCTGCTGTATGTGATCCAGGGCTCTGATTCTGTCTCGGGTCCTTACATTCGCAGAGGCGCCCATCCCCCTCCTCACCGGCATCCACCGCGGCTCCCAGCGAAACTGACACACAACCACGCCACGGGGTTTCCCTGGCGACCGTGCAGGGGCTCTCTCCTTGGGCGGCCCTTGCTTACAAATCCCGCCTCTTAACAACGATTGGACAGTAAAATGTCACTCATATGACGCACAACCTACGCTTCTAAGTTACTGGTGGACTGCAACGTCAATCACGTGTTTCCATTTGCAACGTAAAACAGGGCGGGCGCTACTTTGAGGAGGGGTGCGAAAATCCTGCTCCTTTATGATATGTGTATACTGGTGGCGTACAAGAAGGAGAGCTAGAGAGAGTGGCTGGATTCGGGAGAAAAATTTGATACCCAACAAAGGACCTGTACCTTCAAAGTTTCGGGAAATGCTCGTTATTAAATTCAAATGCCATGGAATTAATTTGAATTCGTTAGTGGGATTATTGCTTTTCATTTATGGGTTACATTCTTCTATCTACTGTGGAAGGAGCTTTCATACCAATACATAGTAGCAAGCGTTAGCTACACGGGGTCTCTGGGGCCCAGTTCCAGGGACAGCAGAGGCAGGGTTAGCCCACCGGGTCAGCCCCACCTACCGGTATGTCAGATGAATGGAGTGTGAGGTTGCCGCTCCGGCAGCATCTGCTGAGGGGTTGGACAGGGAAACTGACCAGTGCTCCTGGGCTGTATCTACTTAGTACTGGTCCCTCCTACTTGTGTACCCGCTGCCGAAATCAGTCTCTTCCCACACTCACAGAAAAGCTGACCGACATAACGAAAATAACCGTAACAGCAGCGGCTCAATAAAACTATTCCTGGGAGTTTTTACCAGTGGTGAAAAAAACGAGCGCTCCTTTTTTTCTGTGATGTTACAGAAACACAGAGACACCGCCGGTGCTTCTCACCGAGTAGTTATCACACATACTGGATGTACAAACACAGCCCATGGAGGAAACATTATTCTCAACAAACATAAGAAAATAAATGAGTTTTGACTGCGACCATTAGAAGCAAACAGTCACGATGACGCGATTGGTTTCTTGTCGTGTCATGAGACTTCGGGGCGACTTCGGATTGGCTGTGGTGATAAATGCCAACGTCATTTGTTGCAAAGGTCTGATGAGCGATGAGATTAGACAGCAAAATAATACAATTATTACATTGCGGTTTGTGTGCGCCCGTAATGAGCCTAACCCTCCAAGAATAATCACACATACAGTTACAGTGTTTGATATATTTACACTACACACCACTATATGATCGTATTGGAGGTACGCTGAACAGAGCATTACATAGTCCTTATTGTGTAAACCACCCCTTGCTAGAATATACCCAGGAGGACGATGGTTGTAGCTAATGTTATACAAATGAGAAGTGAATGCACCCAAACCAAGAAATATGTATTTTAAAAAAAAAAAAATCGGTGAATTATTTAAAACAGTTATCGCTATATTTTCACCACTGTATGTGGCTTACTAGTTGAAAACAAAGTAGCCGCTTTGTCGTCCTTTATTTGCGGGGTTTCCTTTCCTAAACGCGACCACCGGAGTAAACGTCCGTCAGCCCGTCCTAACGTTAATAACTAATGCTTCGTTTACAGGTTTCCAGCCGGACTGTCTCGGTAGGCCTCGGCCATATTTCACAATCCTGCCATTGTTACTGCGGTGAAAACAGCACTGTCATACGGCTGGTCTGAAACCACGCACTGCAACATGGCCGTGTCCAACCCTCCCCCACCCTCACACACTGCTTCCACAGCCTCAGCAAACCGCTGTCGTCTGCACTCTGTATGTTTGTGGGGTTAAAAAAAAACACACCATCCAGGCTGCTGTTACTTAATCTGGAGCCATTTTAATTGTCCCCATAGTCTGAAGCACTTTACACACACGACTGTAGAACACAGGAGGTATCAAAGTGTGGACATGGTACTGAAATTAACAGAACTTTGGGACTGGTCTATTTAAATTTATCTTTCATATTGCATGCATGACACTGCCATTTTTTTAAAAATATGATACAAGTAAGATCTCCAACAATAAGCTGAGAATGGAATTCTGGGAGTGGCAGCTCATGCCCACAAATATTTGTTAGTGACAACATGGACACACGACGGCTCACATATCATTCTCTGTGTATTAAGATTATTAGTGTGCAAGACTATTCACAATTGTCACACACACACAATCATCTGCGTTCTCTCAGGCTGTAAATTAATCAGATTCATTACTGTAAACTATCCACTGCAGGCAGGCGGACAGGCAGAGTGCACGTCAGCCTCAGCTCATCCCTGTCTACCAAGTCCTAAAACTTAGGATTTTCTTTCCTTTTGCAAACAACAACAACCAAAATAACAAACAAACAAACAAAAAACCATACAACAAAGTCCAGTAACTGTGCATACTGTTTAGGATGGCACACAGCAGATTATACAGAATATGGCCCCTAACAGGCATATGTATACAAAATATAGCCATTTATCAATAATAAGTGATGTTATTGAGTCTATAAGTTATAGGGATCTTTGGGAGAAGAGTTGCATACAGACACAAAATCAATAAAACATCAAAATGAGTGAGTCAGTTAATAAGTGTCCCTTCACTCAGGAGTAGTGAGTCCACTGGGAAATACTACATCTGATATGGGTGTAATAATAACAACATAGTGCATCAGTCTACGGCCCTTAATAATTATAATAATACAGTAATGGTCCACCACCTAGAGTACTTCAATTGACTGTGAAATCTAAAACCTGATGGTCAGATGTGTTTGTAAATTGGTTGAGATTTTGACTAAACTAAGTAGGTGGCCTGTTTAAAAAGGGAAAAGTCACCAGAAAAAAGAAAATTCAACTGTCTTTGTCTCGTTCATCAGTGAGAAACTCTCTCTCTCCTACTGCTCTCATTGGCCGACTGAGCGGCTCAGACAAAGAATGAAAGGGAAACAAATGGCTGAGAGTGTTTGTTTTCTGGTGTTGGGACATGTCTTGTTTTCCCAAGTTCATCAGGTCTTTCTTTTTTTTTTTTTTTTTTTTTTTTTAAAGGTTGTTACACTCTTGAATGCCAACACTCTCCCCTGCTGCTGGGAAATGCTGCCCTCTGCTGGTTGCACTATGGTACTGCAGAGTCATGCTCCCCCCCCCACCCCGTCAAAAGTTGGTTTGACCCCTCAGAGCAGCTTCAGACTGCCAGTGACATTGTTCACTATCTCCTCCTCGCCCATGATGGCCAGGACGGTGCGGGAGCCAGACTCCACCTGCCAAACACAAGAGGGATCGGGTTAGTGCTGCATATTCACACGTGACCACAAAAAAACTCAGACACCTGCACACAACTTAAAATTGAAACCAGCCTGTTTCCCTCACCTGGGTCATTCCTGCATCTTGGACCAGGTAAGTGGGCAGGCTGAGGCTCATGGCCAGGGCCTGCAGCTCCAGCAGATGAGCCACGTTGGTGCCCTGGACCACCACCTTCTTGGCCCTGGATCAACACCATGCACATAATGTTAATTAGGATTCACTTGATCACTGGACAATAATATAAGTGACACCAAAAAATGTATAGAAACATATTTCTGTAGAAAACAACCTCAGTCCCACACAGCAAAGTATGAGAGGATCAAGTGTAGAGAACTACAGATGGTGGAAAAGAAAAAAAGCTAAAGTAGCACAGCTATCCAAACAGATTTATACATTTAAAGAAGAAAAACACTAAGACTAAGACGTTTTTAAGCAGAACCCTTCAATGAAGCAGCAGCAGTAGATCGAGGCTAAATTCACTTCAAATTTTTGCTAATAAACAGATGCTATCAAAAGCTACATGGCTGTTTAAACTAGAGCCCAACTGATTTACCCATCTGACCATTTTCCCAGCCTTTCAACAACATCTGTATCTGTGGATGGGTTTTCCCACTGGAAACGTTTCCCCCAAAACATGAAACAGAAAAACCTGTTTGGTTTGGTTTAGAATTGGTTTTTCAGCAGTGATGATGAGCTAACAGCTAACATGGAGCTACTTTCATACTCTGTCAGCTGAGTGGAAGCTGATATGTGAACATGTATTCACAGCAAAGTGTTCAGGATTCACTCAACAATTCCAGCTATTTACAAAATGTCTTATTTAAAAGTACATTTACTCAAGTACTGTACTTTAGTGCAATTTAGAGGTACTTGTACTAAACATAAGTATTTTCTGCCAGATTCTACTTCCACCTAACCCTTTCAGCTGGCGACTACAGTTGACTTCCTGTAAGAGCGTGGATGTCGACCGTTGTCGACTAACAGCCTAATTAGCCTCCAATGGCGTAGAATTGTGTATGGACCATATGGATATGTCATGGACAGACGTCTACGTGCTTGTGTTTATTTATTTATGCAAATTTACGCAAATGAAAGCAGCTTCCACAAAACTTAGCAGCGATATTCTTGCTCATAACAATTTGTTACGTTTGGCATAATGGTGTGACGTAGCATCAGCCCGGTTAGCTCAGTTGGTAAAGCATTAGTCTCTAAACCGTGGAGTCATGAGTTTGAGCCTCGCGTTAGTTGTTATGATTTCAATATTTTATCTTGAAATAAAATAATTAAATCTGTATATTCTTCGTGTTTTAACACTTGTAATGACTCAATGAAAATTTCATGGAGTTATCTTTATTATCTCTGAAAATATGGCTTTTTGAATATCAATATACAAAAATTGCAGTAAATTCTGAAAAATATTCAGCACTGTACATACTTACCACGTACTGTACTGTACATACCAAAAGGCTTAACTACACATAGTTAAAATATTGGACTTTTAACCCTTTTAGCAACAAGCAGTATGACGTAGGACTACATCTACAAAGATGGTAATGTAGTTTGCAATGTATATTACTGTTGAGAAAGCACAATGAGAAAGCAGCCTTCTGTTGCAGAGTAATATTATTTTTATTCAAACTAATCGATGCATTTTTCCCATCTTTAGTATCAATGTCAAAAATCTGGCTCCACTTTAAATTAAATATTCATAACAAATTGGTGACTTGTTAGTCCATCTCCTCTGACATGTTGAACAGGCCTTACCCACTGTGGTCCCACTTCCACGCCATCTCCCTCCAGCTGTTCTTCTCCTGCAGAGCCTGGTACAAACCCACAGCAGCATGGCCGACCTGTGCTGCAACCTGCGCACACACATGTGTTCCACTGTACTGAAAATGTCTGAAAATGGCCTGTGTGTACCATGTCCAGCTTCACATACACAGCTTTTCAAAAGTTTTCACTGAACAATGTAAGACTTTTAGCTCAGGACATACCCATAGACTGTATACAGAAATGAATGAAGCTGTGTCATTGCAGAGCACAAGTTGGGGCGGGTTACTGGTGTTTGCTGTTGCACCTTCAAACAGAAAACATCGGTACATGGAAACCATAGACTGTTTATAGCAATGGACAAAGCAAGTGGGGCTCAAATGAGGCCGGTGTGGAAGCACAAGAAAGTGCAATACGCCCAATGGCCACTAGATGCTAGCTCCAAAAACACTCTGGCTCCCACTGGCTTCAATTAAATAAAAGTTAATGTCAATCCTGAAACACTCAGTTAATACATTTCTGAAGTCATTAGACAAAGTCAACCCCTCTACTCAGTGATCTGGTGGTCCATCTGAAAATCATTTAACATTTAAGAGATATTAGGCTGAGAGAAGGGGAGGAGGAGTTAGGGGTGTGGTTAGTTTGATGGACAGGTCTGGTCCCTAATGAGATTGGCACTGAAGTCGAGTCTCACACACATCGGGCAGCGAAGGGTTAGACCCGCCGTCTCACTCCTTCCGTCATGTACAAATATGGTCACTTCTGGCTATAAACAACCATAGTTGTTCATGGCCACATTCAAATATTAAACTACTGGCTTCAAAATGTGAGGCCACAAACCAATGAGTGATGTCTCGCTTGCTTCAACCATTTCTAAACAGTCCATGAGCGTACCACACCCCCACCTCTCCTATTTGACAGACAGCTAAAATCCACTCGAGTCTCTCTCTGCCTCCACCACTGTGCAATACTAACATAAAAATGTGAAACACTTTAGTGCAATAACCAATGTGCAATAACAAACTGTGCAAAATATCAGATGGAAATATTCCTCCCAGAGTTACATACACATTTTTCTTGTCCACAAGTATGTATAATTATGTTTTGTTTACTTGTATATTTGGTATTTTCTATGTTGAAATCTTATTTCCACCTTCTATATTGTAGAAAACTGAGGAGGAAACCTGAGGAGTACATGTGCTGTCCTGTATGTCACAGATGACAATAAAGATCTATTCTACTCTATTCACTGCAGTCAGTGTTTGAGTGGAGCTGGACCCTGGTAGTCGGGCTGTGCCATAATATATCATTTATACTTCCTCCCCATGTTAAGAGTTTATCATGTGCTGTGAATCAAACATCTGTTTCTTCAAGCATCTTAGTGGAGCTGACGGGGTGACAAATCCCCCCACATACAGTGGACACACTGTCATGGTTTGACTCTGCGTCTGTGGTCTCATCTACAATCACAACAGCACTCACTTCATACTTTAAATAATGTGTCTGTAACAGATGGAGGTGGTGACTCACTTTAAAATCTGTCCTGCAGGACGCTGCTCAGCAGCTACCAGCTGTAATCTCATGTTGGCAATATTGAACATTTTCATGAAAATTATAGAAGTGACAAGCAGCTCATTACTAAGTAGGTGAATAAAATCACTGCCAGCCATGTTGACTCTGTGGTCCGGTTCAAACTTGGGTTGTTAGATGTGTCACAACTTTGAACCACAACACACTGAGATCTGATCACTGAAACCACCTGCAAAATAACAACGGACATTCATGGTTCAGGTGATTCAAACATTTATCTGTGCTAATGTTTAGAAGCACATAGAACAGACAGTGGATTTGTGTTAGAGTTTTCATTGCAGCTGATGGATCAGCTGATGGATGGGAGGCCGATCCAGTGTCTGAAATCATCCTCCTTTGTTTAACTGGGGGGTGTTATTGAGATCATGTTTAAGTGGAACTTTTTATTTCACCTTTTTGGTGTTTTATAGTGTTGGATATTGGTTTGACTGTTTACACAGCTCAAGGCTTTATGCTCATGTGATTAAAAAAAAGATATTGCTGAACAGAACTCTACAGTACTTTGGTCAATTATATTGTTTATGCAAAGTCTGGTGATGCTTGTTGGTTTTGGTATTATTTCATGTTCATTTGATGTTTTAATCATTGCCTCCTGGTTTTTATCACCACCAGTCCACCACTGCTATTCTGCTATTCTGCCTTGTGAAGCACTTTGTTTTGAAAAAGGCTATTAATAAAGTTATTCCTGTTTTATAATTACATGCTTTTCAGGTCCATACTGTCCCGCACTCAAAAGTAGACGTTACTTAGTGGAAGAATCTGGAATATAAGGAGAAACACTTGAGGATTGATCGTGTCCACACTCATGGATTTACCTTCCCAACACCCATGGCGAGGTCCATGTTCACCACAAACACCATCTTGAACATGAGGTCGTCGTCACCCTCCTCCTGTGTGACAGAGCAGAAGCAAAGAGACACTGAGATTTGGCTTTGGACAAACTCCTCAAGGTCTATCGTACCAAGGTGTACCTGCAGGGACTAAGGCTAGCTTATGGGCACCTCATTCTCCAGCTTGTTGAAGTAGTACATAGCCGCCTCCTCGGCAGACACGTTCCGAGTGTGCAGGAGCGCCTAAAGGGGAGAGACATGGAACAAGTCAGTACACTGGAACATATATGGACCATATATGGACCACTGAAGGTGCCACTGGCCCTTACTGAATGTTTCATTAGTACATGGAGTAAATTGTTTACTACGTGGGATTACAGTTATGGGCTGTGCAGGGTTACGAACATCACAGGGAAAAACATTACTGTTTGATTGATACTTAAACACTGTTTACCACCAAATCAGTTCTACCAGCTATCAGGTGAAAATGCAACGTTGCCATCGGGAACAAGCTGCTCACCTGTTTGGCTGCCTCCTCGGGGATGTCCAGCTCTCTGAGCTGCTGCAGGAACACCGGGTTCACCTCCTGAGAACCTGAGTCGGGGCCGGACTGCTCTGATGGCTCCATTATTATCTGCAATCAGAGACACAGCAGCACTGATCATCCTGCACAGCACGAACAAGCACAAATAAAGGATCTCACTGTCAGCAATAAGGCCGTGTCCAGGTTTGTGAGCAGACCTAAACATCTGTACTCATCACATCCTGGTGTTGTGCATGACTGTGAAAGCACGTATGACTGTGAACATAAGGCTGCCAGATTGCCTTGGCTCACTATAACCAACAATAACAAGTTCAAAGAATAAAAGGACGCAGGCGTGACGCTTTCAATTGACAGTTTAAAGCTGGGTAGATTTTAACACATTTACACGGTGTTTTAATCAACTGATGTGTGCCGTCTGACAACGTACTGTTCCAGACAAGGCCGTATTTAAAATTGATAAAGTGTTACATCACTTTACTTCATATACGAGAAGAGGAAATAAAAATTATGTGTAAGAAATAGCGGTACATAAACACACAGCAGTTTATAACTACGCTGGCTGTGCAGGTGACAGCTGCTCAACAACAACGACTCACATCATTCAAACCAACAGCGACAACACTGCTGCTATCGTTAGCTAAGCTAGCCCTGTATGGATGGTGTTAGGCAGTGTCAGTGTGAATCTCTGTCAGACTTTGCACTAAAATGCTTCACATGAACGTTTCCTGATAAATAATGTTACCAATCTTTACTTCTCGGTGGCTGTTGTTACAAAGGTACCGAGCTAACGTTAGCATTAGCTGCTCATGCTAACGGGACTAGCCTAGCTTGTAGCTACCTGTTCTTCGCTCGCTCGACGGCAGGAACAACAATGGCGACTTCCCTGCGGTTTCCGTGAGACCAAAATAATTCACACACGAAGGAACTGTTCCTGTTTGAACGTGAAATCACATTCGGGGCGGTTCACGTCTTGTACTGTATCCCAGTCAGCGTTACTCCATCTTGGACAGTTGAGGCTGTGGGTCCAGGACGCTGCCTCCTGTCGGGGGCGGTGTTAAAGCTGGAGCTCTGCAGGAAGGTGGAGCAGGAGTCAGCACACAGAGTATCACATGTTTAATGTTTGATATGTAGTGCACTTTAGAGTCTGTACAGGGTGGAAGTCACAGAAACACTCATGGTCCATGGTTTGATTTAGATCGCCCACATCTTCCCTGCACTGTGGTGATCTGTTGTGAATGCTGTGCTGTTTAGTCCCATGTCTTCATGTCATTGTCTTCTATCTGCTGTTTCTTCCTCCATCCTCACTTCGCTTTCAATTCTACAGTCATCTCCTCTTACACTGTAGTAGCTGAGGCTGCTGCCCCCGCGACCTGAAGATGGATGGATGGATGAAATAATAATATGTCTACTTTAACACATACATTTTATACACACACATACCTACACAGTGATTTTTTTAGAGCCCTTCTACACCCTTGTACCTTGTGAGTATGATGTTTCGGACATTTTTGTACAAATCTGTTATAACCCTCGTGTTTATCCCCCCAAAAATTTGAATATTAGATCAGTGTTTCAGCTTTTACTTCTAGGTCTTTACATCTAGATCTGTTGAAGAAGGAAGAAGCTGTTGCATGAACCCACCCATTTGTTGAAGTGAACAGAAATATTGGAACATGTGAGTGACAGGTGTGTTTTGTTGCCCGGATGTGTCTTACATTGATTATTCAAACAATAAACATCACTGAACGTGTCCTCTCAGGTTCAGCTTTGGGTTTTGCCTGTGCTGCATTTTTAGTTTATGAAGGTTTAACCAACATGGAGACCAGAGAGCTGTCTAAGGAAGAAAAGCAAGAAAGTTTGAAGCTGAAAGAAGATGGGAAATCCATCAGACCTTTACATAATCATTATTCAGAGACGTACAACTGTTTGAATTGTTCTGAAGAAGAAAAAAACAACTGGAGCGACAGACGTGGAACCTGAAAACTAAGGAAAACATCAACAGCTGACAACAGAAACATTGTTGGAGCCGTGCAGAAAAACTCTAAAACAACTGTCAGTGACATCACCAACAATGTCCAAAGGGCAGGAGCGAAGGTATCACAGCCCACTGTTCTCAGAAGACTTCAGGAGCAAAGGTACAGAGGCTACAGAGGCTACACCAGAAGATGCAAACCAGTCATTAGCAAGAAGAACAAGAAGGTCAGATTGGAATCTGCCAAAAAGTACAAAGCCAAGGCTCAAATGTTCTGGAACAAAGATGAATCTTTACCACATCGAAAGGCTAATGTGAAGAGAAAGAAAAGACCTGCTCATGGTCTCCAAACACCCAGCTCACCAGTGGAACATGCTGGAGGTCATGTCATGGCCGGGGCTTGCATGGCCTCTTCCTCGACAGGCTCATTGACCTTCACTGATGTCACACATGATGGCAACAAAATGAACCCAGGAATCCACAGAAACATTTTGGCTAAAGAGAGATGCAACCAAACCGATTGAGGGATCCTTCATCATCCAGCAAGAGAACGACCTAAAGCAAACTGTCAACACATCCAGGGAGTTCATCAGGAGGAAAGCAGTGACATGTTTTACACCGGCCAAGTCAGTGTCCACACCCAGACCTGCTGAGCATTTTATCTGTTGAAGAGGAGACTGAAGGGACAACCCCTCACAGAACAAGCAACACCTGAAAGAGGACAGTGTGAAAGCCTGGATAAGCGTCAGAAAAGAAAAATGCCAAAGTTTAGTGATGTCAGTCGGTCACAGGCTTGATGCAGTTATTTTAAGCAAAGGATTTGCAACTAAATATGAAGTATTATTCATGTTAATCTATTTGAAACCTTTCTGCTCCTATTCTTCTGTATAAAATTTGGTGTTCGTTTACAAACGATGCTGTCTTTTAAGTCGTGTAACAGAACTAGATGTAAACACCTGGAAGCAGACGCTGCCATGTTGATCTCTTGTCTCATCTTGTGATGTCATGCCCAGATGTTTTCAGTGTACAGCAAAAAATAAAGGAATAGGCCTCACCGGCTCAATACTTTTGGAGGGGACTACTTGTGTGGGTACCTATGAATATATTACTGAACACCATCATGTGAAGTCAGTATGATTGTTGTATTTGTGTCAGAGTGTGCTCTGCTGTCTGGGTGACTAATGTAAACTACTGATGCACATGAATCCAAACAAATGTTCTTGATGATCTTGTTCCTTCTACCCACTGTACTGTGAACAATACTCTAGTAGAAACTGATCATCCCTCACTGATCCATGAAGAAGAAAATCTGGAACCACACCTATTCTGTTATGCAAACTCTTTGATGCATCAGCGGGGTCTGGATGTTTCCTTGGTAACTATCAATATAAGCCTGTATGATATAGGAATTAAACATCTTCTCTCAGGTTAAATTTGCCGTAGGTGATGTTGGGCTGATGCTGAACCGGGAGACTTCCTGTGTTTCCATCCAACCAAAGCTTCTCTCTTCTTTTTTTTCCCATCAAGATTTTAAAGTGTCCTGTGTTGAATGGTGTTGACTACAAGCCCCAAAGACACCTCCCGTCCTGTTTGTTGCAGTTCCAGTTTGAAACAATATTTCTAGATTTATATCAGTCATCTCAAGCTATTTTAATTATGACGCAGCAGCCTATTAAAATGCTATACAGGCAGCAATACAAGACATTAGTTTTCACTATGAATATGTCCAAGAATCCACAGTCTGCCCCAAATTAATCTGCAGTTACACCCAGGACTAGAGCATCCAAACACCTGTAAGGAGTGAGTGTAATAAAAAATAAATAAAACAAACAACATAATTTTAAGAATACTTTATTACATCCGTGAGAATTTGTACCGTCTTTTATTAAACAGGTTAAATCACTACAGTTACATTTGAAATCAGTATGTACAATGATATTAACACACAAAATAATAAGAAACATCCTTAAAAATTGCTCCTTGCAGAGCCTGCTCTACATCGACAAATTTATACAACCTAACAACAGTTTCCCTCAGAAGGCGGTTTGTCTCCATCATTGTCTGACCTGACGGGACAAACCATCTGCTCGTATGACTCATTAGTTTCTGTGTTAAGTAACGTAGTGACAAGCCTGTGGGCTGCTCTCTGACATGCTGAGCCTGACACACATGGTCACCGGTGATCCTGATGAACAGGGCTGGGGATCAACCCTCACTCCTTTTCAAAGAGTGGGCTGACTCACTTATAGATACTGGGATTTAAAGCTGGTGTTAAACCATGTTAAACGGGATTGGAGGAAAAAGAAGAGACACA
>OOFC01014035.1:0-12601 GCA_900323345.1 Pseudochromis fuscus
ACCCGTTCGGCGGCGGCTTCTCGCTGTTCGCCGGACTGCACGACTGCCTGTTGTTCCTGCGCAGCTTCCACTTCACGGAAGAAGGTGAGGAGACACACTTAAACTTTTTTTTATTCAAACTGATGTCAGAACAAATCCCTCATCTAAGTATGGGCAGTGTTGTTATCGATCAGCTCGGCGTGGCTGGTCTTTCCTCCTCCTCTGCTGCGCATGACAAGCCGGTTTCGCAATACTTACCCGTGCGACCCCCGTGAGGTTTTCAATGAGAAAACGTGAATGTCAGGGTGGTATTTCAGCACGTGGAGCTTTGAACTTTAGCACACGAGTACCAGCAGCAATCTCTTCATGTACTGCAAGGATCAGTGTAGGGAGAAGGATCAGGACATGGAGAGACATGGCACACAACGAGTTTGTGTTGAACTGTTGTAAAGAGCAGTTCGTGTAGACTGAAAGTGAAGTATTACGCAATTGTAAAAAGCATATAAAATGACAAGTGAGAATTTAAGGTCAAACCTCCGTCCTGTATCACAAGTAGAAGTGCACTATATACCAACACTGCAGAAGTTTACATCTTAAATCCACTTGTTATGTAGATTGCGTTGGCCCCATTCACACTGGTTATAATGGCTTGACTTTAAAGCAGCATTATAAAAATGTAAATGGTCATATATACAGTAGTGTATTCAGTAACATTTGCATCACATGTCAGTACAATGTATAATTTTGGGCTTTTTTTTAATCTGCAAAGTTAACTATATAGCTGTCCGAAAATCAAGTGAAACATTTCCCTTTCAAATCAAGTCAAGTGTTAGTATAAAGGTGCCGGATGAAGTATCAGTACTGCAGTCCTTTGATTAAAGGCACACACTGAAGAAATGCTGTATTACACACTAATGCAACTCTCAGATTTTTAGATAAGTAACAGTAACAAAGCACTTTAAGCAAACTACAGCTTCAAATACTCCTCAGTGCAGAATGGAGCCTTGTTTTATGGACAGGAAACACAATGCTGCTGGTTAACCTTGTAGGAAGCACTTTAATATAGAATAGAGATATTTGTTGCTGCTCTTAATTAGTTTAATTAATAAATTATCAAATTTGTCGAATCTGCAGACTAACTAGTAACAAGTAAATGTAATGCATTATGAAAAAATAATGCATAGTTTTAAATTATTTTCTCCATCTTGACCATCTATATTGGTATTTCATCAGTATTAACCATCTCACTTTTCTGTGTAGTTTACTATAGGATATGATGACACTCACACTGGTGCGAGGACTACTTTTACTGTGATAATTTCAGAAAGATACATTTATTCATAGCCAAAGAAAACCCAAAAAGACAATTAAAGTAAGCCAACAAAAGCACATAAAAACAATGTAAACATGTAAAGCACATGTAAACAATGAAACACTAATTAACATCAAAATTCAATATAAAAGGATGTTAATTGAAAACAATGGCAAACGGGTAAGTTCAAAGTAGATATGGTGGTACTTTCACTTAAGTAGGATTTTGGATGCAGGTGTTACTTTAATGAAGCATTTTTTCCATTCTTGTATTAGTACCTGTCATTGTACAGTCCACAGTAACATGAAATACACAGTGACGTTCAGTACAACAAAATAATTCTGTGGAATAAATGTTTGATTTGACTTTTTATCACTGCAACAATCAACCCTGTAAGAGTTCACGAGGCTTCACTAATGATGTTGGTGTTTTCCTTCAACCACGTTAAACCTTCATCACAGTCACACCGCTGACGTCTGCTGGATTAGATCAGCTCTGCTGAAACTTATTAGATTTAGTCCTGTTACTTTAATTATGTATGTGTGGTGGGAACAAACATGTGGGGGGAGTTACACATGGACCCCACATGTAACAACACGTGTTATAGGATGAATGTATGGATGCCCTCTGCTGTTGGTCTCACTGAGTCTGTTCCAGCTGTTTGTGTTAACACCGTGTGCTCGTGGTTCCAGATGTGGAGTTCCTGCGCTCCGTCCTGCCTCCAGCCACTGACCCCGCTTTCTTCCAGTTCCTGCGAGAGCTCGACTGTTCAGGCGTTACGCTGCGCTCTGTCCCAGAGGGCACTGTGGTGTTTGCCAGGGTGAGACTGAGGGTCGGAGGTCACAGTAGGCAGGTCTGAGTGTAGGAGGTCAGAGGGAGTAACTACTGCTGCATGTTTGTAACATATGCAGGTGCCTCTGATGGAGGTGTCAGGTCCTCTGGCTGTGGTCCAACTGCTGGAGACAAGTTTACTGTGTCTGGTCAACTATGCCAGGTAACAACACACACTGTTGTGTTTCTGTCACTACAGAGGACATTGCTCTGTCCTGAATCAGTCACCTTGTTGACGCACACCATACCTGTATGATAATGGAGACTTAGTCGATAATTAATCATAATATGTACATTTGTTGCAACCAGACAGTGGCTGTATCTCTGGGGCTGTAAAATGAAGCTGTAGTACAAAAACTGCAGTTCCTCCAGTTGTGTCACTACACTGTCCAACAATGGAAAAATATGCTGTAAATATAATTCCTAAGAAAAGAAACAATCCAAGGTGCCCAATAGAGTCCAGACATTTTTAAAGCCTATTGTGGCCATTTTTGTTTCACAAAATGACTTCATTATGCTCTAATCCACTGGTCAACTGAACGGTGAATTATCAAGCCATTTTTTGTGTACTGTTTAAGTCACCAAATTCATGTTCCAGTGAAGTATTTTTAAATGTAGTTACTTCCTCAGTGGCACAACAGTAAATATGTCAGGATTCATTTTGGGGAAATGTATGTGAAGTGAGGCAGAAGAGATGTGATAAAATATGTGATTTCTTCTGTCAAAATATTTTTAAAGAAGGCATTTTATAAAGTGAAGTACTGGATGAAGCAAAAACAAATAAGCACATGTGTGAGTTATATATACAAATGTATAAATTTACAGGAAAAATGAAGAATCTTATTGGTCAAGTAAAGAGGTTACCTAATTTTTTTTTTCCTTAAAATGAAAATTTCTAAACTAAAATTAAGTTTAATAAAATTATTATTGAACACTTACCATCTCCTTGATATTGCTCCTGTACTGTGTTTAACAGTGGCTTCAGTCTAGGAACACAGTTTTTATTCCACTGTATGTCTGAGTCAAGCGCAGCTTACATGTTGTCCCTCTTCCCTGTTGTCAGTCTGGTTTGTAGTAACGCTGCTCGTTTCCGCCTGGCGGCCGGTCCCAGGAGGAAGCTGCTGGAGATGGGACTCAGGAGGGCTCAGGGACCAGATGGAGGACTCACTGCCTCACGATACACACACATCGGAGGTGAATGTGAGGTGTTCTGTCAGAGGGATTCATGTTCTGACCAAGTCAGGTTTCTCTGCAGAGCTTCTGGATTTCTTAACTATAAAAAAAATCAAATATAGACAAGCTGAGACATGACTTCTACTCATATCTGTATTTTAAATAGGACTTAATTTAATAGTGAAAATTCATAAAGGAAAGGGACATTGTGACCATTACAGTGTAAGAAACAACAACTAGATTTCACATGACAACAAATGAACAAGATGCCGCACAAGTGATGTGCAGAAAAATATTGTCTTATATCCCACACCCACAGTCTGACACTGATATTTGTTTTCCAGGGTTTGATCTCACCAGTAACGTTCAGGCTGGTTTTCTGTTTGGGATCCCCGTCGCAGGGACCATGGCACACTCGTACGTCACTTCCTTTACCTCCCTGGAGGAGGTGTGGCCACAGGTGAGACTCTCCTCACCCAGATTATCCATGGTTTTAAATTGATAACTGCAAATTATGTCTGTTTATATTATTATGACTCTTGATTTAAAACATAGAAGAAATCTATGCATTGTTCTTTACAGTGAACAATTAAGTTTGGTCTCATAATGTTTCAATTTTTCATTTGTTCCCACTCAGACCCTTGTGGCAGCGAGTGGGGATCCTGATCCGGTCGACGTCATTTCTCTGACAAAAGGCTGGCTGAGTCGAGTGTGTGAGCTTCTCGGAGCAGAGCCTGGAAAGATCCGCGAGGGCGAGTTGGCTGCTTTCTTATCATACGCGATCGCCTACCCTCAGAGCTTCCTCCCCGTGATCGACAGCTACAGTGTTGGCTGGTAACTCCTTGTACTACGTCCCCAACATGGAAACATATTGTAGACTTTATAGATGTTTCTGTAGTTGTATGTGATTGGATGTCGTCCTCTTCCTAATTTGGTCAGATTAAACAATCCAAAATAAAAGTTACCGATGGTCAGAGTCTAGAAGCATGTGATCTATGACAAATAAGACCAATATGTTGCTGCATGAGAAATCAGCCTTGTAGTATTGACGCTCTATGTAATTTTACAGTATAGTGATATAACCAGGACTATAAGTTACATCAGCAGTTGTACTAAATTATTTTGACCAGCAGGTGTCACTAGTGCTCACAAAAGTCTTTGGAAATTAAATAAAACTTGTAAAAAAAAACTAATAAAAATTATAAGATGTAATTTTCAGCTATATATTTCACCTTTTTAGGACAGCTCTTTCTATGGAGGGGCCAGAGGAGCTGCACATAAGCACTAGATATTTAATTTGTGATGTCTTGAAAAATGTCTTATATCTTAGCCTTTAAAAAAAGTATTCATCTCTGGGTCCTCACCAGTCTTCATCGTGCAGCTCCTCCTCACCTCCTCTAACTAATAAACTTAAAAAATATTCTTTAAATCAAAGCAACTCAGCTGCTTTTTTAACGTTTGTGTAAAAATGATTATTTCAGCAGTGGATTGTTGAACTTCTGCGCTGTGGCCCTGGTGCTGTGTGAGCTCGGCTACAGGCCGGTGGGAGTTCGCCTGGACAGCGGTGACCTCTGCAAGCAGTCAGTGGATGTCCGTCATGTCTTCAGACTCTGCAGCGAGCAGTGAGTGAGGTGCAGCGCTGCATCAGTATGTCTTTAACCCATTCAGCAGGATTTGACTGATTTCTGATTTTCCACTTGTTCCCTTTTCAGCCTTTTCTTTTTCATCTCTGCAGTTTCTCCATCCCTGCTTTTGATTCTCTGATCATTGTTGGGACAAACAACATCTCAGAGCAGAGCATGGTTGAACTCAACAAGAAGGTAAATCAGAGTGTGAGTCAGAGCTCGTCTTGTGGTCTCTAATGACGACTGCCTTCAGGACTTTGTCTTTGTCCCCGTTGGCCTTTATGTTTCAGGAGAACGAGATCAGTGTTGTCGGTGTTGGAACACATCTGGTCACCTGCACCAAACAACCTTCGCTGGGATGTGTGTATAAGGTAATTTCCTTAAGTGTCCAATCAACAGTCTGTCACTTCCTCTTGTCATGTTAACATTTGAGTGATGTTGTTTCTGGCTGTTCATCAGCTGGTGGAGGTGAGAGGAAGACCCAGGATGAAGATCAGTGAGGACCCAGAGAAAAGCACTGTTCCTGGGAGGAAAGCTGTCTATCGACTAATAGATAGTGATGGTGAGAGTTACTCATACTTTCTCTCTTTTTCTGTCCCCAATATATGTGTCTTTGTATGGGACTCTCATGATAATTATGGGTGGGTAGAATATCCATCCATCCATCTTCTGTACCTGCTTATCCAATTGGATATTCAGCCTTGCAGATCTATTAGCAGGCCTACTTCATGAAAATATTCAATTGTGATATGATCTTTTGTAAAATCTCAATGGTGGAGGAAGTATACAGATTGTTTACTTTGTAAAAAGTACCTTTAAGCAATGTAAGAATCAGTAAAAGTCAATACATGTCAGTCGCAAAATTTACTTAAAATGTGAAAGTAAAAGTAGTGGTGGTTTGTTTGATACATTTTTATTCTCTATTAGTTTTTTTCAGGGTAAATGAAATATTTTTCAAAATAACCCAATGCGGTTTTTCTGTTCCTTTTTAGTTTTCAAAAACTTACATATAGTTTAGAACAAATATATTTTTATTGTCTGTCCATGATGCATGTTTAAAGTCAGACTAAATACATCTTAGACTTCATTCTTGTGTTGCCTTTATTACAATCTGTCCAGTGTTTTCTTCAACAGTGGTAAATGCCTGAGAACAGACCTTCACAGGATGACTGGTGTCTCCTCTCCTCTGCAGGTCATCCTTTCCTAGACCTGCTGAGTTTGGCAGTGGAGTCTCCTCCAGAAGCAGGAGTCCCACTGAGCTGCTTCCCTCTGGGGTGTGATAACTCTGCGGTCTCAGTCACTCCAGCTCAGGTCACCTGTCTGCGCCAGGAAGTGTTTACCAAAGGACAGGTGAGAGTGGACTGTAACCGCTCACTATAATGTATGGTGGTGTTATGCTGGTATCACCATCATAGCACCGATGATTTTCTTCTGGGCAAAGTCTGGTGAAATCTACACCACTGCAGACAATTTATTACCATTGAGAAAAGTTTTAGGGAGGAATCGTGGTAAATGTAGGGCTGCATATACACTCTGCAGGCTGGAAAAATAGAAAATGATTATTACCTTTGTATCAATGCACTGGAGTAAAAGGATCAAACAAACTTTTGTGATCCTTAGTATCTTAAAGGAACAGTGTCAAGGATTTAGGGCCACCCAGGAGGCAGGTCTCATGATGAGGAGGCTTTTAGTATTTAGAGTTTAATCTGAAAAACTATGTAGCTCAGAGCCTCTGTGGAAGATAGACAATGTTATTGTTACTTGTTCCACCTTGTGGCAGTTTAAGTTCACAGAAGCTGACAGTTTGTTTCTTTTTATTGCCAGTAAATGTCAGCAGCTGTGGGCTGATCTCAGTAGTGTCACCAGATGTTTTGGCTCCAAGGAACAAAGATCATTTCTAGTTTTTTTTTGTGGATAAATGTAAAATTACTGTCCTGGTAGCAGTTAAAAAATTTTTTCACATTAACTCAGGGAAAAACGTCCATAGTGTCCACGACCATGTTGTAGATAAAGCTTTCAAACAGCAGTTGGTCAGCTACGTCACCTGTCCAGCAGAAATCTGTGAAACAATTTCTTAGGGAAAAACAACACCAAAGACAGACAACGACGAAAACATGGAGATGTTTCTCCACATTTCTTTTTGCATCTTCATGATTCATGCTCCGCTGTTTGGTCTTGGGCTGAATAAATAAGTCCAACCCATTATATATCAAACTTGTCTCCAAATTGTAAGCCAGCAGCAGCAAACACTGGACTGTGGACTCACATTTTGAAGCCAGAAGTTTAGTGTTTGAATGTCACCATGTTAGTTATTTGGAGCCAGAATTGACCATATTTGGATATGAAGGGAGGAGTGAGAGGGGGTCTGACCCTTGTACCTGAGGATGCAGCATAATGTGCATGAAATTAACTAATCAAATCAGAGTGACTTGTGGGAAAATGTATTGACTGAGTATTTCATGATTGAAAATTATGATTTTTGAATTGAAGTCAAGAATTTCTTTCTGTTTATCAGGCGATTAAACACAGTTACTAATAATATGTTTCATTTCTGCAAATAGATTCCCTTTAATATTCCAGACTGTTCCTTCAAGATAACAACAGAGAAGACCGTATCTATAATACTATAATACTAATACATTCTGGATCATAATTATATTCTGGATACTGAACAGTATGAAACATGATGTGATTGCACAACTGTGGAGGAGTTTTATTGTTTTTTTTTTTTATGTATCTCCCACATTTTGTAGGTCACACAGCCGCTGTGCAGCGCAGCAGAAAGTAGAGCAAAGGTCCAGATCTCCCTGCAGACTCTCAACCCTCGACACAAGAGGCTGCAGGAGCCAGACGCTTACACAGTGAGTCTCTATGCAAAGATAAAAAAACAGCTCAGACCTCCGTCCTCTAAGACACAACAGCTAAATCTCACAGACTGTTGTCTCTTCAGCTGAAAATGTCCTCCTCCTCTCTGTCGCCTTCTCCCCACCAGGTGGCGCTGTCAGAAAAACTTCACAACTTGATCATAGAGATCCGAAGAGGCAGCAGCAACGACAGCAACTTTCTGTTGTCCAACTAAAGATAATCCTGCACAAGTCTTGTTTTTCTGTTTTGTGTTGTTGTTGACACTAAAGTGCCTCAGAGTGCTAACGCCAGATAAACACAGGCAGCTGTGTTTTGACCTGTGTTATTTAGATCTAATGTCTCTAAAATAAGTAGAAGAGAATTTGGTACAATGGGGATTGACAAATTGTAACAAAGCCTCCATCTAATTACATCTATTTTCTTTTGAGGGAAACTGTGAGGGGAAAAAAACTAGTTCATTTCTGAAATATTTTTAATTTAAAATGTGACTAACACTACACAAAAATAATGTGTTGTTTATGAAATCCATTATAGGTTTCATAAAAGGTTAATTCTTCACCATGTCTTGATGTTTCTAACCACACCTTGTGGCCTTGTTTGGCTGATGGCATGAAGGTTGCTTGGTCTCCTGAGGAAAGCAGTGAGATTTGGTTAGAAACCAGAGAATATTAATGTTCATATTTGTAAGCCTTTGGCTTAAATCTGTATTTTCTCATTGGTACCTGCAGCTCTTCGATCATGTATTTGAACATACCTCGAATGTAAATGTAAAAACTATAATAAAATACAGATTGACCATACAGATTTAATCGTTCATTACAGCTTGATTTCAAATGGTCTGTTTAGTGGCTCTTTTATACGCTCCGTAATATGTCCATATCCATACATATGAATACAGGCAGAGCTTTCTGTGTGTACTTGTGTGTCCAGGATTGTGGGTCCATACAAAACAGAGCTGCACCTTCATATATTTCTAATGGCTGAGACAAAACAAAGACATTTTGAAAGTAGCCTAACTTTTTGAGAAGGTACACAATTTGGTGCAAAATTTTATTTGTAATTTTGTAAATTATGTCATTTTGCTTCCACACTGCCTCCTTTTTCCATCTTTTTTAACAGTTAAAACCTCGTCCATCATCATTGTGTTTGTTGTCAGGAGCTTTTGACTCTTTGGCACCCTTTGGTGGATATATTCCACAGTAACTTGAGCAATGCATGGGAGAATGTGGGCAGACCAGTATTTCTTTTCATTCATTAAGACGGTGTGAATGAGCCATAAGGAGGTAAGAAGTCACTCTTGTGACTTTTAGCTGGTTTGGATTGCTGCTGCTTCCCTGGTGTATTTTCTTTTTGTCTTAATCATATGTTATTTGGTGATGCAACTCTTTTTCAACTCTACTTTGAATTATTGGCTGTACAATTGTAAACATGAAGTGTAATGAATGCTGTGTACTGATTGCATGATCGAGGTCAATACATTTGTGGAAAAGGAAACGATACAAAATTGAAAATCACAGCAATCAATATCTGGTATGACCAGCGTTTACCTGGACACAGGATGTACAACACTTTCTCACTGAGCGTATCAGATGTCTGATGTTGATATTAATGTTCTGCCACTCCTGCTGCAAGGCTGTGACCACCTCCTGGTGATTTGTTGGACTAGGAGTGTGTCTGGATACATGTCAGCCCACCTGATCCCAGAGATGCTCAATGGGTGACAGATAAAGCGAAAAAGACCTTATGGTAGAACATCAGTGATGTTTTGCTCCAAGCAGGTAGGGCGTCTCCGGCACTTTGTTGATGTAGCATTTCACTGTCAGGGTGCTGCCAGTGATCACCATTGTGCTCTGTGATCAGCAGAGATGCCAGTCCATACCATTACTTCAGTTCCACCCCATGTTGGCATACACAGCCTTCTGCCGGCCTGTCACCGGGTCAGCACCACACTCCGGTCGAGGCAAAACCAAAACACCTCCATCCAGCATGCCTGGGTCCACTAAGAGACCAGTGAAGTTGATGTTCAAGAGGAGCTGGCATCAGAACATTCACAACTGCAGACCTTCTGGATCTCAGGCTGCTTGCATGGAGCCGACAGTGGACTGTACTGGCACTGATGTGAGGCTGGTTCCTGCCAGGTGCTTCTGCAGCAGTCTGTGTGGCTGTACGAGACCTGTCACACACATGCTGCAACATATTCTGACAATCATCAGCAGGGGTCATCACTCATTCTTGCCCTGGACATGGACAAGCTGTCCAGTGTGCCAGTCTGTTGATGATCATGGGTGCAGAACAGCCCAATGTTCTGACCACATCATGAGCCAAGAGACCTCCCGCTAGCAGACCCAAGGCCTGGTGTTGTTCTTGAGGCCTGATTATTCCTCACTTTTTCTTTTTTTTTTTTTCTTTTTTTTTTTTTTTTTTTGAGTATATCAGGACTGGCAAAGACCAGTAAGGAAAATCACCTTATCCATTTTTCAGCCAATCACATGGCAGCATACTGAGGAGGTCAAAAATGGTCACAATTCAGTGGTCATCAACATGCATTGAAATGTTACAATTAACTCAGATAGAAATCATTGCTCCAATAAGTATTTATAAAAACAACAACAGCAACAACAATGTAAGTGTAAAGTTTTCATTGATGCTGTATATACATTGCAGAGACCTGAGGCCTGTGCTACCAAGCAGGATTTGACAGTTGCAAGGGAAATTCCAGGCTTTCGGCACCACAACACTGATTTGTTGTTTAGCAGGACATACCATCATGGTAACTAATGCTGCCAACCTAACCTGCTCCGGAGCAGGTTAGGTTCCAGATAACAGATCAAAACCTATAACAACTCCACCCACTGACCAAGATTAGGAAACAGCGTCATTGTTCACATACTGTGGAGCTCAGTGCACAGAGAGTGAGACGGTTTCTGAACCAGGAAGAGTTTTACTGTATGTCTAAAGACTTCTCCAGTCTACTGCTGTCTTCCCTGCATCCAACATATTTTGATTAATGGAGACATTAACATCATCATAAACATCACAATCAGAATTTCACATATACACTAATTGTTTTCACTGAAAACTGCTTGGTGCTTAAGAATAATTTATCAAACTACAGAAACTTATGGCTGTTAAATACTTTCATTGTTATTGTTCTACCTGTTGCCACATTTTAGTTGTTACTTTAATGACTGAAGAGGTCATATTCTATATGTTATAGGAAACATCAGGCATTAGACTTTCACTTGCAGAAGAATGAAATTAATCTGACAGCTGTGGTGGAGCTTAGCATGGTCACTGCACAACAGAGGATTTAACTTCAGCTGATAAACTGTGACTGTGTGACAGCTCCACTGAAAGTTCCTGTTCGATCCCAGGAATATTTATCAACTCTCTGTCTGTTTGGAGAAGCTCAGATGATCCTGATGCTGCAGGTATTTATTCAACTTAGAGAAATGACTCAAATCACATTAATTACAGTGAGTTTTATAAATCTAACATCACAAACGGTCACAGTGAAGTTGTTTTCTACAGACATTTTGTTTTGTAATGAGATGAAAATATAGAGCAAAAAATTGAATAAGGGTAAACTCATCATACATGAAAGAGGTTTCATGTACTGAATGATAGATCAATGATACCTCCTCAAATCCTCCTCCATGAATGTAGCTGCAGCAGCTGTCACACTGTAGAACATCTTAAAAATGGTCCATACAGGACTGTAATTTGTTCTTGTTAGAAATATGTGACTCTGCACCTGCCTGTGATTGGTCCTTTGGTGCTGACACCATGTCTTTTATATGAATGCTCTCAGATAAGATTGGTGAACTCTGGGATGACAGACCGGGCTGGGCTGCCTCTGATCCTGATAACCTTTGTTAGGTTTTGTCAAGCCAGATAAGAAACAGATACCCTGATGATGCTGAACTTGCTGCACAGTACAGACCCCAGCTCTTGTCGCTTTACAAACACAAATATTTGCCATCACAATAGTTTTAAATGAGATTAGCCTGAGTAATAACTTTGAATTCATTTCAATCATTCTTCTTTTTTTAAATCAAGCAACAGTGACAGTATGGGGCTTGTTGCTGTTGTCCTGTTTGTTTTGGATTTAGTTTGGGTGTAAAATCCTGCTGTTGGGTGATCGACTGGAGGCTCACCATCCCTCCCCGCTCTGCCATGAAGCTCCTGGCTCCAGCCTCTCCACCCCTCTCCCTCCCTCCACCTCCTGCCTTTCCGCCGCTCGACATGTGAGAGGAGTTTTGTGGAGCTGTGATTGGCTGCCTGCTGACCAGTGGTAGCAGAAGTGCAGATACACCCAGTAGACATATGGAGCTGATTAGACATGGAGCGGCTGTGATATCCTCCATGACGGTCTCATCTCTTCGAGGTGGATCAGTCAACACTCTCATACTTCACATCCATGCTGTTTTACAATATCTGAGATTTCTGCTGGTGCATGTTTTTGAATTTTTCCCTATTTCACAACCACAAAATATTCAAACACTCCATTATAAAGTTAAAGTCCTGCATTCAAAATCCTATTCAATTAAAAGTGTAAAAGTACGTGAAGTACCCTCTGCATTAAAATGACTTAGTATATGGTATATTACATTGACAGATTCAAACCAATACATCCGTGTGTGAGTCACATTTTACAATGAAGCCTGAAGCTACTTTCACCTTCTTCATAGTTGTACACACCTTGTGTCGTCCTGCTGCCAGAAGGTCAATAAATAAATCTGAAATGATATCTGCAACAACAACAAACTCAAAACAAAGTCATGAAATTACAAGATGAAATTGCAGATATTCTCTT
>OOFC01014037.1:0-13504 GCA_900323345.1 Pseudochromis fuscus
GTTGCTTCTTTAAGGGATTTCAAAGAGTGCGATTGAGTTAGGTGCACCACGGCTCATGCTGCGGGTATGAAGGAGGGAGGGTGGGGGTGGTGGTGGAGGGAAGAACAGGGTGAGTCCGCAGGGAGCAACAAGCAGCCCAGTCCTATCCTAAAGGGACAGAAATAATGGAAGGGTTTTATAGGTACTATTAAAAAGACCTGAAACAGATGTTACGTTTCACTAATAAAGGAAATAATTACTTCACACCAGTAATTAAGCCCTATGTAGGGACATGAGTGAGGAGGAGGAGGAGGAGGAGGGGAGTGAAAAGATAAAATGGAGATCATTGAGGGGATTATTGTTGATGGATGTGTTTAGGCTCCGTGTGGTCGTGCGTGAGGAGGTGCTGAGGATCAGTTTATGGAAGAGTCCATTAAATCTAAGAGGCATTTAAGCAAACGAAATGCTGCATGGGCATAATGTGGATCCCATGAGAGAGCCACTGTGTCGGCAAGAAGCACAATTAACAGTGGATTACCTCATGATTATCTACATGAAAATTTAATTAGCCTCTTTTCTGCAGCAAAGGAGAGCAGCTTCTCGCCGTGTTTATCACCTGTGGTTGGATTTCTCCTCATCGTACCCACTTCACCCCAGGACGTTCATTATGGAAGTTGTGAAAATGATACCGTTCAAGTGATTTCTTTAGGGACAAGAGCCAAGTTTGATTTATATAATGTACAGCACAAATGGATAAAAAGAAGCTCACAAAGGGAACTATAGATTTTTTTTATGAAACAGTATAGAGGAAAATGCTTCCTAGAGGGTGGTTTTGGCACGATCTGGCCACACTGACTGACTATAGTGACTGTCTTTAGAGAAAACTCTTGGCTCAGGCTCTGACAGATTTGGGTGGCTTCAGGATTTTTTTTCAGCAGCTGAGTGAGTTTGAACAGAAAAACTTTCAGGGAGAAGTGTTGCTCGTTTTTTGTTCAAAGGCATGACGACAAGACTTGGGTATGGCTGAGAGCAAATATTTAAAAAGTAATCTCAGACAGTTATCTAGGAGATTAAGTCAGTTTCATAAATGTATCAACCCAAATGATCAATATTATTGTCCTTCCTATTCTACAAGATGCGCCGCAAGTTAATATTAAACGCTTCATTCTCTTGTTACATAATTCATATGGTAGGAAGTAAGAATATCATAAGTTTTAATATCATTAAGCTAACATATCTAAAAGATGAAGCTGTGGCAGGTATCCTATCCTCTGGAAACTTGTCCCACACTGCACGATATCTAAATGCTGCTTGACGACAAGTAGTTTAAAAGTTAAAATGTCCACCTCACTCCTACCAGGTGAAAAAAATATCAGTTTCCAGTTAGCTAAATAAAGTGGAGACACCTCTAATCAAGGAACAGTTGCAAACACTGGATTTCAAAGCATGAAGGAGAATCGTGACTCGACGACATAGATGAATTAGAGTGTCATCTGCATAACTATGAATTTTAATTTTATTATTTTAAATAGTCATGTAAAAACATCTAAACCAGTGGGTTGAATGGGACAAATTGTCACCATGCTTCCTTGTGGAGGCATCAGTGACTTGGTTATACAACAAATGTGTCAGATGGCCTTGTTTTCACAAATCAACAAATAAAACAACACTAAAATGATGTTTGTCTGTAAAACAAATATTCATTTTAGTTGTTGATAATTTGTTATGGGATCTGAACATTTAAATACATCTTTACAATGATTTTGTTTTCAGTGTAGAAGTTGTCATTGTTGGTCCTGGGAGGTTGTAGAAAACACCAGAGTGACATGTAATTCCTGCCATGATAAGTTAGTTGTGGTTTGGTGAAAATATCAGTGCAGATGATGATGTCAGAGGAAAGTTATATACTGTACATGTTATGCAATATGTGGTCACAGCATCTCAACTGCAATGTTAAGGATTTCCATAGAGCTGTCCCTAAACGTTGTGAAAGAATCGAAGCTTGTTCCTGTTCTGGTTTCATGCATCTGCATTTGAGGTATTTGTTTTTCTCACAGTTGATCCCAGACAAACAGCAGATATCATGACATGTGGAAAGGAGAATCATAAAGACTAAAGAATTATCTTATCTTATCTTATCTTATCTTATCTTATCTTATCTTATCTTATCTTGTCACATTTATCGGATCCTCTTGCTGTTAACTGTTGACAGTGATAATTATTTCAAGACACTAATTTTGCAGAAATATAAATGTATATACATGTAAATATAAATAAATAGCATCCTGTCACCACAAGAGGTCAAACTTTAGTGAGTGTAACAACAACTGAAATATGTTAGACCGTGGTTGTAATGCTTGTGTTGCCCTGTAGCATATTGAACAGACTTACACTCAGGCAGGTGGTAATGATTTGTGTTTCAAAATAAAAGTCTACATAAAATAATCAAATAAAGTTACATGAAGAAGTGTAGATTTATATATCTATTACCAAATTGAGTGACATGTCTAGCCTGCAAATCAACAGATGATGTATAATCTAAATAATAAGGGAAAATAAAAGCACACAGGTATGCAACTGCCTCCTGAGTGACCATGACTTTCTGTGTGTTTACCATCAGCTCTGTGTTGCATCCATGCTGAAGCCCTCACCTTGGGTCTTGGACATTTCTGAAACAATAATCTCTCATGAATCAAAGTCAGTGCCTTACACACTTGTGTAAACTACCTAGCTGATAGAAATTAGAGATTAAAAACTAAATAAATCAAACTTTACTTTATTGCATGCTTTGTTTGTACAAATGATATAAATGATTCAGCAGATTGACAGAATTTCAGAGTAGTTGTTGTTGAAATGAGCTGAAACACACTTTAACACTCCCTCAGCAGGTTTTGGGAAACTTGCCTGAAACTCTAAAATAATATACAAATTAAAAAAATACTTTTGTTTTGGTCAATGCACTTTCTTGCAGTGGTTAAAATGCAATGGGTGCAAAAATGTATGTTAATTGTTTGCATTATAGTCTTAAAATCAACTGTTACCTGTAGATTGATTGTTTTGTGTTGGTGTTTCTTTTAAATGCAATGAAAAGAAACTTGACGGCAGCACTAAATTCAGTTATATTGATATTTATTCATGCTGTGACTGAAGCCTGTTGTCAAGACAAAACAGCAGCACTGAAAACAAAGCCTGCAAATCAGTCAAAAGCATTTGTTTGGACGTCTGCTGATGTAAACCATGTAGAAAGTTTCGCATTTGACTTTTGGAAACAAAGCAGAACATTGTCCTGTGACCTCGATGTCCTGCATGTATGTGTGGACGCATACAAACACAAGCGGCGAGACCCCAGCATGCTTCATGCTGTCCAGCTGTCCACCTTATTGCAGTTCACTGCACGCTCGCTCTTCCTGTCCTGCTGTCCAGCAGACGTTCCCCTCATAACACAGACTTATATAACACTAAAAGCATCGAGTTTGGAGTGTGTTTGCTGAAGACGCTCAGTTTGGAACATGTGTACGTTGTGTGTTTATGTGCGGCTGCATGATTCTGTGTGTGTGTGTGTGTGTGTGTGTGTGTGTTCACTGAGCTAGAACAGGGAGCATTAGGAGGTGTCTTTTGTTGCTCCTGGGGGGCTACTGTGCTCAGTCCTAATAGGAGTCTTGTGCCTGCCGTTGTCCCAGGGGAGGGCTTCTGAATGAGGGGGTCTAACTTCACACACACACACTCACCCCCCCCTCTCCATCCTCAGCTCGAGTTCGGCCTCCCCCACCACCCTCTCCACTCCCTTGGGACTGGCCGAGAGACAAAGAGGGAGTGGGGTTGGGGTGGGATGGGATGTTTGAGGGGGTGCACTGTGGCCCCTGTCTTATTAGAAGGGTCGTGAACGTGTCACGATGATTAATATGCCGAGGTGCGTGGGGATACCCTAGAGTCACATTTATTCAACGCGAAGGCTCCCAAACACACACTCACCACAAAATGGCACATTTGCATTTCCCATTAAGTAAAGAAAATATAGATATATATGCAAATGAAACTCCTATCCAGGTTTATACCATTATGCATTATCCATTTGGACATTAACAATAGATGACCATCTCTCTCCCCACCCCATCTGAGCTGTGTATTTTCACCTGACTGGCGTATGTTAGCACACATCCAGAAAACATGCAAAGAGTTGGAATAAAGACGTAGACTTGATTATTTTTTCCTCATAAATGTGCAGCCAGTACAAGAGTGAAGGTCATTTTAAAAGCTTAAAGCATTTTTGATGAAATCCTGTCAAACTATCCTGTGATTCACTGGAAAGCAGATTCATGATCTGCTTTATCTTTTTTACTTTGCTGAGTCATATTTGTCAAAAACTGACATAGTATGTATAATATGTCCTGACAGTTTAGGCTTGTTATGTAGCTTCCCCTCTTTCACTGACTGAGTGGAGGGGTCGAGGGGTCGAGTTGAACTTCATCGCAAAAAAAGTTGACAGCACAAAGAAGTTTGGACACCAGCACCAGAGTCTTCCTCAAATTAATAGTAACATTGTTCTTTTTAATTTAGTTTTACAGCTTTTTATACATTATTATCTGTTGTATTAATGAAGGATTCTTTCAGGGCCCACCTATTGGCAACATGTTACCTATTCATTGTATAATTACACCTTAACGCCCCCTGTCCATCTGTTTTCAGCAGTTCGACTGGCCTACCCCTCAGCAACGTTACAGCGTTTAGTTATTAAAAGCATTTAAACGAGCCAGGATCATTTGAAAAAGGACAGATGGCACGATGAATAAACCCTTATATTCTATATGCCTCCCATTACATGCATGTATAGGAGGCTAACTATGGAACACAGGTACCCAGGGAGTCCACCAGATGTTTGATAGGCTCACCTGCAGGCCCGCTGTGTGTTGGCAGTAAAATTCATGCGCTGCATATGCTGCAATTGTACCACAGGGAAATAAGCTGCTGTAATAATGAAGCAGGCTGGAAACATGAGGAGGAAAAGCAAAACAAACCTGTTTCCTCTGGAAAAACACACCCTGTGTCCATACTTTTTCTTGGGTTTTTAGTTGAAGTGAAATGAGAGGAGTGATCGTGCAGGGATGGATTTGTCTGTTCATCTCTGGTGCAGCTGAGGAGGTGTTATTGCTCCAGTAGGTGGTGCTGAACACAAAATGAAAATTCATATCTTTACTGCATCAGAGTGTTAAAACCCTGAGCTATAACTACGCTAATTGTCCAGGAAATTAAGCCATAAAAACAGTCTTGCAGTAAAACTATAAGCTTTTTCAACAGTAATGTGTTGTGGCAGGAAAAATGTTGGTTCTGGGAGAGGGATTAAATGTCCCATTGGTTTTCTGATCTTTACAAGCTAGCCTTGCTCGTTCTGCCAAGACGTGGGGTGTAATTAAGCTGCAGGCATTCATCCTCCATGCGTTGCCTCTAACATGTGCGCTTACAGGATCTATAAAGGCACAAATTGATTTCACCTATCAATGCAGTCATTGTTTAACATGACGTGGCTCATATGTTGTGCATGTGTGTTTAATAACCGGGGTCCTAAATGGATCACGGTGTACGGGCCTCGCTTCTCAGATTACTCCTCCTCCAGAAAAAGGCCTCTGTATGAGGAACTGAACCATTTCAGCTCCACGGTGGTTGCTGAATTGTTTTGGGGTTTTTTTGTTTTCTTTGTTGTCGTTTTTTGGTGGCGGGGTTTGTTTTGTTTCTTTGCTTTTTTTGTTGTTTTTTTGTGGTTTTTTTGGAACTCAACAAAAGCAGTGAAAACAGTTTGCAAAGGAAGCACTGGTGTGTTGAATTATGGGCCTGCAGAAGTAAACAGAAGTAAACCCCAAGCAAACTGCAGAATCATTCATTCCCAGATTTGTGCTGATGAGCAAACACAACGCCACCCACGTTAATTGCTGCGACCCCAGCAACCCACCAAAAGGAACATTGACATATTGTTTGTCCAGCGTGAGACACTGTATAATTTACATTCACTAATGACTGTCCTTGGAAATACAGGCTGAAGGACCACGTCTGTCCCTGGCTTGGCCCTTATTCAATGTTCAGCCTGGACTCTTCTAATGGATAGTCCATCTGTACCTCTGTGAATTCATATCCCTCAATGCATGCCCATAATTCAATTACAACACTTGTTTAGTGTAAAAAAAAAAAAAACAGCCTGGTGCAGTGTTCTCTCCTGGTCAATTGAGGTTTGATAAACAATTCACCATTGGCTGGAGGATCTCCACCCTAATCAAAACAAAAACAAACTGTGGCTGATTCAGAGCTGTTGTGTCGCTGAGATTTCAAATGATTCTCTGGTGAAAAGGCGTGATGTGAAGAAAGACATATTACCATTGCCATAGGGTCGACCTTGACCTTCAAACTCAATCTGGCTGTTAAGGCTGCCCCTCCCCAGCACCCCTGAGATGTAAAGAGGCTGACGGTTTTGACCCCTGATCCCATTTCTTAACTAGGCTGAGGTGCCAAATAACCTTTTGACCCAGGAAGCATTTGCAGGTTGCCTGAGCAACCTCAGATTTAGCAGTGATTGACAGGTCCATCCAGTTTTTAAAAATCTTTTTTCCCCCACTAAAGTAGGAACAACAACTCTACAAGATAAACAACATTAAACAACAGTTTCTTTCCCAAAATCTGGAGTTCTAATGTGTCACATTTTCTCAGAGAAAACGGGCAGATTAAATATTCTATTGTACTCTGTTGCCGCATTATTATGCCAGATAGATACAGAATAAATTTCCCTTAATAAATGAACACTTTACATGGAAATGAATGTATGAATTCAATGGATGGATGTCATTATATCAGATGGAGGTCTATGTAAATTAAGCATGTGCAGATTTGACATGTGGTGCAAATCATGGAAACACCAGACCCCAAGATCATGACAGGAATAAATCTGCCTCTTTCAGGAGAGGCCTTGTGCTCTCTGACGTAACCCTTAATCCACACCTAAAATATATTTTCAACAAGGGGTAGCCAGTGAAAAAAAAAAAAAACTTCAGCTCTTTTAATTTTGCTTGTTGTAATTTAAGGGTAGACCATTTCATTATGGCCGACCCAGGGGAATCTAAGGTTACCATCTGGCCACTGGCCACCATTACTGATTCTTGTTTTAATATGCAAATGTATCTGTTTTCCAACCTTAATGTAATCACAAATGTAACCTAACTGAAAAGACCAAACAACAGCACCATGTGCACATGTGATAACGGACAGCTTTCATGCAGATAGACAGAGGGCGGCTGACATTTAGCAAAACACAGGTGGTACTATTTTACAATGTCATGCTGGAACAGAAACACTAATAATCTCTTATTTTGAAAAATACTTTACAAAGTATATATGAGTTTTTTTAATTCATAGTTAATGTTTGTCACAGAACAAAGCTACAAACTGAGCTGCAGTGTAAATGTGAATGTGCCAACATGTGATGAAGAGTTTGACTTTATGATCCATGTGCAAAACAAACACACATCTGTCTTGTCAACAAGCTGAGTTTAAAAAAAGCCTGAGTCAACACTTACTTGGAAAACTGCTGAACGCTGTTGTTGATTGGGAGTACATTCTCTTTTGGTTTTATTTGTTTTTATTTTGTTATTCACAGTGTATGAAGTTGAGCGTTAAGCTTTATTCAATTTGGAAATAACAGAGTTTATGAAGTTTGAAAATTTAGCAGATATTTTCCTTATGATCATTTTGCATTTTCCAAAAATTCATGGTTTGTGGGATTTGATGTTTTCTTTGTTTCTAGAAGTGAAAACACAGTTTTTATTTGTTTGTGGACTGTCTTTATCACCAAAGATGGAGAAAACACTAAATGTATTTTGCACACACATTAAAACAACATGCATGATGTGTTGGTGACCCCACTTTTTTTTTAGGCATGTGCCACTTGAATGATGATGTTCTTGATGATATGTGTATGGACTACATGTGTAACTGTGACTGTTCTCCTCCCCAGCCGAGCCCCTGGTGCAGGTGAATGGGAAGCCCAGCTGCTGCTTCTTCAAGTTCAGCCCCAAGCTGATGTTCACCAAGGTGCTGAAGGCCCAGCTGTGGGTGTACCTGCGGCCGCTGCAGCAGACCTCCACCGTCTACCTGCAGATCCTGCGACTGAAACCTGTCACGGAGCAGGGCAGTCGTCACATCCGCATCCGCTCCCTGAAGATAGAGCTCAACTCCAGGGTGGGCCACTGGCAAAGTATTGACTTTAAGCACGTGTTGCAGAACTGGTTCAAACAGCCCCACACCAACTGGGGAATCGACATCAACGCCTTTGATGAAAGCGGCAATGACCTGGCAGTTACCTCTCTGCGGCCTGGAGAGGAGGGGCTGGTAAGGACCCTCAGACCTGTCCCTGGGGCAAAGGGGGGATTCATGTCAATCACAGCACGTACTTATTTACGTAAAATCCAATTCATATTCTCCAAGAAGGACAACCAAAAATTAAGCAGAAAATCTGATAGAATTCTATATTGTTAACTAGATTAAATAGTCACTAGATTAAAGGATGTGATGTCATCCTGGATGTCACATTGTTAAAGTCACCCAAATAATAAAATCTTACAGGGACATTACACATTGAAAGTGATGTAGCATCAGCCTGCAGTAACAGTGATAGTATAATTTAATGTGTGGCAAAGCTGCTATACAAATGTTTTCAAACTTCAGGAGACGGTGATCATTTTGACGACATAAATCAAAAAGTCCCACTGGAAATAAAGCAGCTTCCCTCTGACTTAAAGCTACTACCTGTAAATATCTCTGATTTGAAGGCTGCTGTCATAACACAGTAGTGGGCATGATGATCTGATGAAGGACGCCTCTAAGCATAAATGTCTGTAAAGACTAACATTTTATTTGTTAACTAACTTCTTCTTTTCAAATTCTGGATAATTATGCATATCAGTTATTTACATATTAGCAAATAGTGGATTAAAAAAAAAGACAACAGGCAACTAAAGTTATAAACACTGCATGTAGTTTTATTCTGAAATACTGCTACCACAGCAGAAAACAGATGCTTTTGTTTGGATCAGCCTTCATAATTTAGTAATCACTGCATATTTATATACTCCAACTAACAACAATGTTTTACACAGACCAAAGAGTTGATTCCTGATTCAATTCTTAATCAGTTCTTATGTTTGTGCATCAATATGTGGCTTGCAGGTTGAACCTTTTGGGGGGTTCCTTGATAAAAATAGTATTTAAATCACTACACTGTTATAAATAGGTAACGGGGTGAAAATGTCATATTTTGGTAAGATGTAAATGAATTATTTAGTAGAAAATGTAAAGAAACATTTAAGTAAGCCTGCATTGCTCTGAATGGTTCAGTTTCTTAAAAAGACTCCACCTCATGCTCTGGACCATTTAACCTCCTGTCAAAACGCTGCTGGGCCTCAAACTCTGACAGACGGATTTTAAATGTACATAACACATGTCACTGGACTTGCACTGGCCTTGACCTACATATTTGTTTAGATTCTTGTTTTAATGATGGACCTCTGGCTCTGATGTCATTGATATGGCGGCTCAGATCAGTTCAAACTTCAAGTTAGAAATCCCAGACTTACTGCGACTGACAGTTACATACAGCATCCGTGTTGAATTATGTAGGCCACTTATCCCAGTTAAGTAACACCAAATATTTACCAAGTGGTTATTTGGGTCAGATCTTCACAACACACAACGGAGGTCAGCTCTGGTGTCTTGGCCAATAAATCGCTGCCCTCTGAGCACACAGCAGTGTGCAATATTATTCTTGTACAAAAAAAGGAAAAGATCAAAAACACAGGCAAGTATACAAAAATAAAACAAAACACAACAAGCAAGAAAGAGTCAAACTCTGCTTCTCCCTGATCCTCTGGGTCTTTTTTCTATAACAAAAGCCCTAAAGGCCAAGCTTACATGGTCTCACCCCAACAGCCTTTCAGCTTATTTCCTCTTTTGAATGCGTCACACAAAACTGTGCTTGAGCCCAGCTGGAATCACTGTGGGGAGAAGAAGTCTTTGTAAAACAAACATGATGGAGTAAAATATTTGATCCGCTCGCTTTGTCCAAAGGTCAAGGTTATGGTAGCCTGCAGATGACCTCCAGGGTCATGGATCAAACCAAGCGTACAGAGTCAGCAATCAGTGTTAGAGAAGACTAGTTTCTCAGAACGGCCACTGAATCACTGCTCAAACAGCACATTGTGTTACTTCTTTAAAAATGGCATTATTAAGATTAATTAATAAAGTAACTATGAGATGAACAGATAGTGAATTTCAAGCAGGTTAAAGCTTCTTTTTCTTTGTCACCTGAGTCTCTCCTGATCATCCAAGTGTCAACTTTAACTCTAAAATAAATGACCCCCCCAAAAAACCTTCAAATATTCAGCATGTAGAAAATGTATTTTCTCTAATATTAATGACATTGAAAAAGCTTGAACTTTGTATTATTTTTAAACAGCGACTGATGAGATTGTTTAAGGTTTAAACATAATTGTGTTATCATGGTCCTAATCAGATCACATTCTCCTCTCACCAGATGGTCATTGATGATTGAATCTTTGTAAACTAACCTTTATATCACAGTTAAAACTAACATGCCATTATATGATATGACATATAATCACCTAGAAATGTTTGGATTTCTTTATACTGGGATCAAGAATAGCACAGTAGTTTTAGACTTTTTTTGATAACTACACTTAAGGACCTGACATGATAAAAAGCCTTTTCACATCAGATATTAATGACTTGTCAAAGCTGGAAAAGTGCAGCTGTTACCAGTGTCATTGTTCATGTATCCCACTAAGCAATGGCACCGTGAACATGAGCCAGCATTCACATTAAAACACATTATCATACACAGTAAACAATAAAAAATAAAGAAGGTTGGGTTGTTTTCTCCCAGAACTGGGTTAATATTGGACTAACTACATGCTGGGTTAATTTAACCCAGTGCTGGGTTTAATTTCTTAGGTAGGAACAACAAAATACTGCATAAGAAAAGCAAAATATGTAAAAAAACAACAACAAAATACTGAATCAAATCAACAAAATGGTGGGTAAACAAAAGGAATACTCATTAAAACCAACAATATACTGGGTATAAACAACAAAATACTGGTTAAAACTCACAAAATACTGGGTAAACAAAACAAATACTGGTTATAACCAACATTATACTGGGAAAAAACAACAAAATATTGGTTAAAACTAACAAAATATTCAGTAAACAAAACAATACTGGACCAAAACAACAAAATATTAGTTAAGACTTCCAAAAAACTAAAAGAAACCAAAAGAAAATGTTACATAAAAACATCACATTGTTGGGTAAACAAAGCCCATCTTACTGGTTAAATTAACTGAGACAGTAGTTATAACTGTTTATATCAATCATCACTTCTCTTAATGAAACCGCATGTTGGTAACAAGGTCATAACACATCACACATTTGTATAGAAATCTTTATTATTTTGTAATATTAGCCGTCTTTGAAAGGTATCATTCAGAAATATGTTGACCACACTGTTCAGTGGTTGTTGGTGTCGTCACTAAACAGAAAAACACATATGTTGTCCTCTTCATTTGTAAATATAAATTAGATACATGTGAAGTCCGAAGATAGGATTCATCAAAAAACTATACCCGGACACTCTTTCATACACTTTAATATTTGAAAATATTCTTCTTATTACAAAAGCTTAGTGGGAAAAAAGATACTGCTCATTTTTGAGTATGAAACTGAATCAGCTGACCTCTGGGTGCAAAGGTCAAAAACAAGCCCACCCGCACTTTAAAGCTCAAAGACTAACATGCTGCATCTGTATGTTCACAAACAAGCAGAAGAGCTGTAAATATATATGTCCTGAAAATGATCTCCTAGCATCTTGTTGTTGTGGTTGTTGTCAGTTTAGCTCCATAATTAATGCAACGCTCAAGACGGGAACTCCTGTTTTAATACAAATTGAAATACATGCACATATCTTTGTATTAAAGTCACAGAAGCTTGAATATAGGCCCACCTCCCAAATCTCTGTCCTAAAGTTATCATAGAGATGTTTGTATTTTTCATCACTGATGAGTCTGCCACGTCTCGGTTGTTGTTCTCTTATAACCACCTCTTCCTGTCTGTCCTGCCCCGCCTCCCCCTGATTCCAGCAGCCGTTCCTGGAAGTGAAGGTTCTTGAGACAACCAAACGTTCTCGAAGAAACCTCGGCCTGGACTGCGACGAGCACTCCACCGAGTCTCGCTGCTGCCGCTACCCTCTGACTGTGGACTTTGAGGCGTTCGGCTGGGACTGGATCATTGCCCCTAAACGCTACAAAGCCAACTACTGTTCTGGCCAGTGCGAGTACATGTTCATGCAGAAATACCCGCACACCCACCTGGTGCAGCACGCCAACCCCCGAGGCTCCGCAGGGCCCTGCTGTACCCCGACCAAGATGTCCCCCATTAACATGCTCTACTTCAATGACAAGCAGCAGATCATTCACGGCAAGATCCCAGGGATGGTGGTGGATCGATGTGGCTGCTCTTAGGCTGCAGGAGACATACACTTGTGTACAGCCCACATCAAACCACCCAAACCCCTTACGGAGCTCTCCCCTGGCACCAGAACCCACTCCTCGGCACCAGATTTCACTTTTGCTCAGCCACAAAAGCATCCCACTGGGTTTCCATTTTTCCAGTAATTAAATTGATTCTAACTGTACAAAAAAAAAAAAAGTTATGGATGAAATATGAATCAAAAAGGAACTGAGTGATGGAAATACAGTACATTATGAATGATTTGAAGAGGTTGTACTTGTGGAGCAGCTTCAGAAAAAGGTAAATGAGACAAAACTATGTTATAGAGTACGTGTTAGTTTTGTGGGTTTTTTAAATATTTTTTTAATGACATCTTTGTGAAATGTCCAGGTTAGTGGATTGAGATGACAGGAGACATAAGCATTTACAATATTTTAAAGCAACTTGAGTTTTAAGGTGAGTTTGGAAATACTTAATTTCACAGATACACTTACTTTTGAGTGAGATGTGATCCACAAAAATGTTCGTAAGGGGGCATGATCCGAATTATCTTGCAATCCATCACTTTAACAAAAACTCAGAAAGCAAAACACACACTAATGTGTGGAGGTTTAACTTCTGGAGATACTATTAGGATAAATCCAAAATTTTGTTTACAGATGTTAAGAGATGTAAAGTGTTAAGGAGATCCAAAACCAAACCTGTACCCTCTATTAATGTATAACACCCCAGTGTGACATTCTCGAGTATCTACGAAACCTTTTCACAGTTACTTTGATCTTTTATTTGTAGTCCTGTAAAACTTAAAAAAGGAAAGAGAAGAGGTTACACAGGCTTAACTCTGTCTCTCAGAGTCGGTATAGCTGTTTCTGCCATTCAGCAAAAGTAGATTATGCAGTTTTAGTTTGCCTTGCACACTAAAGTCTAAAACAAAACTGAAATGTAGATGCACTCTCAAGTCATTTG
>OOFC01014037.1:26573-38227 GCA_900323345.1 Pseudochromis fuscus
GGGTGATTTTGGACACGGCCTCAGTAACCACCTGGGGAAACCCTAGCAACCACACCAAACATCTTAGCAACCACTTAACAGCCTCTACATGGCAACCATCACTTAGTAATGTCTTGAAAACTATGTAACAACACCTGGATATCATTTTGAAAATCAAATCAAACACCTTTTTTTTGCCTCTTGCGTTGGTCGGCTCAAACAGCTGGGAGTTGTAGTTTCATGACATCTTTTGTGTATTGTCAGTGGAAGTTACACAGAAATTACCTGCTTTATCCCTGAATTACTTTCTTTTTTCTTCCCCTGTGACTGTGACCAATTTATCTACCCTCTTTAACTCCCCGCGAGCCTGTATATCTCTTACAGCGTGGTATGTAGGCATTAAGGTGTTACGCTGATTTATTGGTTCATGTGGTTTGTATGTAAATGAAGCACAAATCAAGCACAGACCGTGAGGGAAACGGGTTAAAACAGCGAGGTATTTTAGACAGAAGGGAACAGATAAGGGCCCCTAACCACTTAAAATGACACATAATGGAGGACTGAGGCTGTGCAATTCTTTGTGTTGAAGGAACTTTTGATTCAGTTAAACTGCTAAAACAAGAACCTTTTCACATCCAAACAATGAAGTCCTTTTCTTAAACATAGCACTAGACAAGTGAGGAGCAAATTGTACGTTTGTGTGTGTGTGTGTGTGTGTGTGTGTGTATGTGTGTGTGTGTGTGTGTGTACAAGTGCGCACGTGTGTGCATGTGACCCCCCCATGTCTAACAATCACCCTGACGCATACCACCCTTTCTCTTCTCAAATAAAAACAGAGTAAAAGGAAAAGAGAAATCATCCACTGTTGAAGTACTTTACGAGATCCTCCTCTAAACAGAAAAAGGACTAAGTATCCATGGGAATCTTAGCACGTTAGGGAGGCCTTTCTCCCTTCCTCTCATCCGCTCTCCCCCGCTGCACCCATGGACCAATGCAATTGTTTATTTTCTCCTATTGAGGCTGCTCCATTCACTGGCTCTCACATTTACTCTACTCAATTGGAGTGAGACAGCACTTATTCGAGGAGAGGAATGTAGCGTTCCACTGACAGAGCAGCAAGAATGCAAGAGAAATAATTAAAACTTTTTCAAGGAAAAGGTAGAGCTGAGCGTGAGGGAGAACAACATCAAACCCAACAATGGGGACTGACAGGATTTTCTGCTGTGATGTGTATATCCACACATCACCTTGACACTACAAAGTAAAGGAGCGTTTGAATAACACACAATGCTAGAAAGTGGAGCAAGGATCCCATAAGGAGGTCATTCATTCGCTATGCTTTCTTAACTGAAACTCCCCACAGAACAATGGCGTGCTCTCGAAGCCTCTTGTAAGACGTGGCCTGTCCTCCAACCTCACTTTTCCTGGTCATGTAACAATAGCTACGAGCTGGACCACGGAGTTCGTTTCTCCCGAGGTCTGCCCGGTCTTGAAGGGGTCCTTGTAATGACAGTTTCCTTCTCTGTAACAATGGTCCTGACTGTCAAACCCTCCTCTGCTCTGTCAGTCTCATCAAAATCTGAGAGACGCTCTTACTGCGGAGAAGTTGTATCACCAAGACTGCCGCTAGTATTGCTGCTACCTTGTTCAAAAAATATACACATTGTAGTTGTTTCAGCTTGTTTTTCAGGGCCGTCTTGTCTACTTACAGTACTAAAAAAAAAAACTAGCTACTCAAAAATAAATTCAGCTTGATCTGCATGTTTCTTTATCAGCAACTGCCACAGCAAACAGGATATTCAACCTGCAATATCTGCAGGGTGTATGAAAAATATGTTTGCTGTCTTTGTTCTCTTGAGGTTTTAGCTACCTGGCAGAAAGTTGTCCTGAAATTAAGTCCGGTTTGCATCAAAGAGCTTTACAGTATTTATGATTTTATCCCTCAGTTCATAAAAGGAGAAAAAAAACAACAACTGAAAGAATCTTGAGGACAATCAACAGGTCAGAAATGTCTCTTAATAGACATGTAGTTAACATGCAGTCTTACTCACAGATAAGTGTAAAATCAAAATTTGGGGAAGAAAATGGTGTGAAATGAATGGCTACAATTTTACATTCTCTGTACATCAGTTCACTGCCGAGCTGGCGTCTACCTACAATCAAACAAAAGTGCAAACAAAAGGTCACTTGTTCAAATCCCCTGTGCGACAGGTAAAGTTTCAACAGAGCTGAAAGAGTCGATGCAAAGTGAATATTGCAGAAAAAAACATTTTACATCAGCTCTCGTTAATATTTTGCAGTTTGATATTTTAAACCACTGCATTTTCACTCTAGTGTGCCTGAGTTTGTGTTCAGTGTCCTTTTTGTTTAGTACTGTTTTGTCACTGTGTGCTTTTATAAAGTACCTTCACAGGCTAATGCTGCAGCTTAACAATGATAAAGCTCATAAATAAAAATGGTTAAAAAGAAATTCTAGTGGACACAATACATGTAATACTACTCAGATTCAACAAAGCTATTCAAAAGCTGTTAAAATCTGGTTTCTATGACTACATTAAAAATAGTAATTAACAGATTTTAAATTCCTTATATTTTAAACACTCAATCTGATTTCACAGTCATACACTGCTGCCCTGCTTGAACTATAAACATGTTTTCACAACTGAAACGGAAACTCTATCTCTTGAAAAGATCAGTGACTTTAGCCTAAGAACCACAGACTTTGGGTAGGAGGTCAACACTTTCAAAACACATGTAAAACTCACCTGCCACCTACTGGTAAAACATATGTAATACACCAAAAACAACAAGAAGAAGGGAAAAACTTTCTGTGGCAGGTCATGTAAAGCAGCTCAAGGTAGGAAGCTATCCTCTTCTGTGTTTATAATAATGGTGTTACAGTTAATTTGAGCAAATATCATGTAGGAGTTTAGGTGTATTTCAGCACTCAAAGCAGCAAAATATCAAAAGTTGTATGCTTAAAGTAAGAAAACAAATGCTCCCGGATATACAGTGTGTTATAACTATCACTATGTACTATCAGGGTATCATGCTATTGTTTCAAATTGTCACTTCTTTCTCAATCACTCAATAAATATTCTGTCCTTTTGATCCTCTGAAGCAACCATGAGAAAAGACTCTAGAGAGGAAGTCCTCAGACAGACATGGTGAGAGGAAGAGAGCTGAAATTGGATCTCTATTTTTTTCTGCGGTTTTCACTTGTAATATGAAGTAGCAGCATGTTGACATGGTTAGATTAACCACCTTGCCACAATACGACAGCTGCACTGCAGAGCTTCTCTGTGATCCCTCACAATGGACGACTCCAGTGGAGATGCAGAATATTACTACTATGACATTGATAACCAAACTGTCAGTGATCTACTTAATAACAGTTTCCACCTGGAGTGTCCGGGCTCACACCTCCATGGCTCCAACATCTTCATGCCCATGCTGTATTATCTGATATTTTTCACCGGATTCCTGGGAAACCTTTTTGTGATCTCAGTCGTGGCCAGCAATGGCAGGAGAAGCGGTCGTCTGGTGGACACCTTTGTCGTCAACCTGGCCCTGGCTGACCTCATCTTCGTCCTCACACTGCCGCTGTGGGCCATCTCTGCCAGCCAGAACGGCTACTGGAACTTTGGGTCAGGTGGGGACTTACTGTGCAAGCTGAGCAGCTACATTATTGCTGTGAACCGCTTCTCCAACATCTTCTTCCTGACCTGCATGAGTATTGACCGTTACCTGGCTATAGTGAAGCTGATGGATTCCAGGTACCTCAGGAGCAGTCGGTGCATCCGTGCCACTTGTGCTGCAGTCTGGCTCATCTCCTTGGTGCTCGGCATCCCATCTCTGCTGTACCGAAAAGTAGAGTCGACCGGTGATCAACAGTCCTGTGTGGAAGATAACAATTCAGATTTCTTTCTTGGCATGAGCCTGACCATGGCTTTGCTCACCTTTGTTTTTCCGGTTTTAATCATTGTGCTGTGCTACGGCACCATCATCATGCACCTCAACAAGCACTGTATTGCTGCTGGGAACCCTCGAGCTGAAGCCCGTCGCAGACACTCCCTCAAGATGGTCCTCTGCATTATACTGGCATTTGTGATCTCCTGGCTCCCCTTCAACATTTTCAAAGCCATCATAATTGTCTCTCAGCTCTCGAAAGCTGACCTGAGCTGTGAGGCTCAGTCATGGCAGAGGAATGGGCTCCTCATCTCGTGCTGCCTGGCCTTCTTCAACAGCTGTGTGAATCCAGCCATTTACTTCTTCCTGGACCATCACTTCAGACGACGGGCTGGGAACCTGTACAAGACCTGCATAGGAAAGTCAAAGTTAGTCCACAGCTACAACTCTTCAGCCTCCTTCTCCAACCCTGGCAATTCAGAGAGCTTTGGGACATCTGGTGGGCGAACTCAGCTTCCGATGATTTAGTTGGAGGAGAAGAAAAATTACCAATAACTGAAGGTGGTAATGTCTTTATTTTTTTCCCCTTCATGATCTGTGGGAGAGCTTGTTATGCAAATGTTTATGACAGATTAGTGAACATCTGAGGGGTGTTTAGACCATGTAAAGAAACGTCTGTAAATGCTGTTTTCTTTTTAATCACTTTCTTTTTTTTCCTCAAAAAATAAATGTGTATTTTCTTTTGTCTTACATTACCATTATTTTCATTTTCTACAGACATACTGTTAATACTGCTGATCATATATATTAGTACAGAATCTAGGGTAATATCCACTGATACCTTGTTTGTACAACAATTTTTAATGTAGCATTAACAGAGAACAACTGTATTAATTCAGAGATGAAAATATCTTTCATGTTTGCAGCCTTACTGATAAGTTGCATTATACTGAAGGCAACAACATATTTGTTATTTTTGAGAAATTTTCTGTACATTATGAAAGTTCTTTGTATTGTGTTTATGTGGTTGTACTGAAGATGTGTTCAAAAAACAAAATAAAAGGTGAAAAGCATTTCTGTGTATTTAAGACTTAAAGCTGTTTGGTTGATGATTCCCAAAAAGTAGGCTCAGTTTAAAATGATGATGCAGCCTTATCATCGGTTCAGGAAAACAGAATTTACAGGCATGATTAAACTATAAGATATTAATATTCTTGGATTTAACAAAACTCCTCACTTAACTTTATGCACATTTCACCAGATGTATTTATTTTCATTAAAAAATACATCTGGTGTTTAATAATTCTATTAATTAATAATTCATTAATATTAATTTATATTAAAATATAACACACTTTAAACACCCTTAAAAAAAACCATTCATCCCATCCAGCCACCTTCATTTACAAGCTATATTAATGTAAATGATTTTACACCAACATTTCACTCTTAGTTCTGCAGTCCCATGAAGTATATTCATTGTGAAAGAGTGTTCACACTTTTGGTCTCCTGTTAGTCATAGCTGCAGTCCCAAGTCAGAATTGTTTCATCTGTACTAATTACTTATATTTAAATATACAAATAATTTCAAAGAACACAGAACTGATCATTTTTATTGCAATACTGAAAATAATGATAATTATTATAATGTTTTATTTCACATGTTTCCTAAATTTTGAATGCAGATTTATAGGTGACCTGTTTCATGCTGTGATAAAGAAATGTGGGCAATTGCAATTACAAAAAAACATGTTTTGTAAGTTTTGTAGAGTGTTTAGCATTATAATAAAGTTCACAGGTGTATTTATAAAAAGGTGTAAACTGTTTCCTTGCTGTTTCCTTCACGTTTTAATAAAAACACAAAGGCAGCGTCTCATCAGCTCCTTTTAGATCTTATTTTGTCTTTTAAGTCTGGTGAGAACTTTTATTTTTAGGTATGAGTTGATTGATATCAGTGAGTGTCTGCTTGACATCACAGATTACCAACAGAGGACAATAAAAAAACACATTGTCCAGGCTCTTCTGTAAAACTTGGCCTTTGAAATTGAAAACAAACAAAAACGGGAAGATAAAAACGAGAAACAAGTAGCACCTAACTGCATGGGGTGACACTAAAGTCAACCAACGCAGACCACTGCAACAGGAAACAACATTTTTTTTAGGGTGGTAGAGGGCAGAAATTCTCATGTGAAATATGCGAGTGTTTCAAACCATGAAGAGGGGCCCACTGGCAGTAATCGTAGGCCACAATGCTGCTTTCCTGCAAAACAACATCTGTGGCATCTCCTGTTTTATTGTCTGATAGTGAAGTGTAGTCGCTCAGACATGAGGCACCTTCACTGCTAACTTCTCAGAAATCAAAGGTATTCGCAGGACTGTTGCGCGTAAGTCGAGCATATGAAAGTTCAAATGTTCATGTGTGCCCACTGGTTTTCAGTTGTATGTGTGTGATGAATCAAGTGGTTTCAAAATTAAGAGAAAACCAGGTTAAGTGGCAAACTGGCAGTTCAAGGGGTCAGGAGTTTCCCATCTTCTGCATGAAGAGTAGTTGACCAGTTTTTCCTACAATGCCGTCACGGATCTCTGAGGATTTAGATTTTACTACTTTACTATTTTACTGTTTAAACTGACTAAGCAGCATCTTGTTTTATCAGGAATGCACATTAGACAAAAAGTAGAAACAGGTGCACAACATCTAGTAATAGTATTTATGTTGATGCAGTAAGGACACATGCACACACCTCCTCCAGGGAGATGCTGGCTATTTTAAACCTGTAAAAACCTGCAAACACTCTTCTTCAGGGTGATGGATTGTTTGACCTTTAGTGGAAATAAATGTATCAGAGTCGTGAGTGTGCAATTTTTCATCTCCTCTTTTTAAATTTTAAATTCTGTTTTTATTTTTGATCAATTAGATAACACTGTAAGCGCGTTTAAAGATATGTTTTTCACAATAAAAGTATGGTTCTTCTTGTTAATGTGTTGCATGTTCAACCAGAGAACAGAGCAGACACACACACACACACAGATGACAGGAGAAGGGCCAGTCTCTGCTGTTCTGTGGTTCTAGGGAACAGTTAGTCATATAGATTTTTGTTGTTAACTCAGTAGATAGGAAATTATGTTGTACGATGAAACACATTCATGGAAATATATGCAAATACTTTTTGTTTTTACAGATGCCTTTTGTTTGATTTTTTTTTTTTTTTACTTTGACAGGTGTTTGTGGTTTGTGGCGATGCAAGTTTTTTTCTTCAGGGTTGCAGTGGTTGTAATGTTAAAGTGGGGTGGACTAAAAGAAAACTATACTAATAGTGTTTTGCAAATGTTTAACTGTTGTATGTAGAGCCACTTGAAGTTGTAGTGTAAGTTCTTTTCACTAATATTCCTGTAAACAGGCTACTTAAACTTCATAAATTAATTGTGAAAATACATCTGATGTGTTCTCTGCACTTTAGTTAACAACTGTAAACACTCAGCATTATCTTGTTTTTGCAAGATAATGCATGACAGCACTTTTACAAACAGTGTTATCAATTAAGCTCAATACAAATGCTTTTGCTGTTGAATACAAACTTCGCATTTGGTCAGTTCCAAACATTAAACACCTCATGAATAATGCCTAATGTTATATTACAATATAATGAACACATTTATTTCATTTGGTTTGTTGCAGTTCTTGTTTAAGTAAAATTTGAAATTCTATCTTGAAAGGAAAAAACTTAAGGAAGGAAGGACGTCATAAAGAATAAAGTTTGAGAATGAAATGAGTCGACAGTTACTTTGTCTGTCTGGCACACACATAAAATGAAAGGTGAGACCTCCGCACTCAGTCTTATCAGTCTGTGCCTACTCCTCAGCTGCCAGTTTCTGTTTCTGTTAATGCAGACTTGTTCTCACAGTGTTACTGTCTGCTGTGGTTGTCAGTTACCGTCACTACAAAACTCTGATTTACATGAACTAAATGAGTCATTCTCTTTGATACTTTAACTCGTCCTCAGTTTGCAAAATCAGCATTCCAATTGTGTTTCCACATACACGTAAATCACTGTAAAAATAAATAAATATTACAATTGAAAAATAACAAAATGTTCATATCAAACTGGAGCAGGGAGAGATATTTAAGTTTTATTTAAATACTGACATCAGAGCAAAGTCTGACTGTTATCATTAGTCCAAGATTTTGTTCTTGAAAATATTTTTTGGTAAAACTGTCACTGGTTTTGAGGTCTTCAAATCAGGATTATGAAACATTTGTAGATAAAAGAGAGTTTATTTGGCTACAGGAGTCCTACTTTGTCCAGTATGGAGACGAATTTGTAAGTTTAATTTAGCTTTTATTTTAATTTCCTTTATTTTATCTTTGTAAAGCACTTTAGGCTGCATTTTGTCTATGAAAATGCTACACAAATAAAGCTTATTATTATTATTATTGCTTTTATAGTAGTAGCAGTATGACAGCATTATTCAGCAAACTTATTGACTCTTTGCTCTTTGCTTCAGCTCCTGTCACAATATTATCAGCCTTGTTTCTGATTTTGTTTGTGTTCATAATTTAATTTTATGAACATTTTATAATTTAATCTGTTTCAGCTAGGTAACACTAACATTTTTTTAAACTTGTTATACAGCTGAAGCTGGTGAAAACATTAAACACACACATTGACTCATATCTCTTACCCTGAGTGAGTATAAAGTATAATTTTGGGATCAGGTTACTTTATTTACCTGTAGGTAGATCTATTTCACAGCCAGCAACATAGCAACATTAATTTTAACACCAATATTGCAAAAACAACATAACACAAAACAATAATGATAAATAAAAATGTATTAAAGTGCTCAGGGTTCCACACAACAAGACACAAGATGTATCAAATTCAATCAATAAAAACAGTTTTAAAAAAACTACAAGATAAATAACATCCTGAATTGAAATGAACTGAGTAAGGGTAAAAACCAAAAATTAGGCCTTATTTGTCATATTTGATTTCCTGCAACAGTTCTTTGTTCCAAGAGCAGTGGTGGGGAATTTTGAGTTGAAGTGGCACTGCACAACAGTGGTGTGCATCAAAGTTGTTTTCTTTACTGTGTAACCACTAACATACAGAACATTCACAGTGAAATGATGCCAACACTGCAGGATGAAACAACAGCCTGTGGTTTCCTTGTTCTTTAAAACTTCAGCTCGGGCTTGCATGAGCACAATTTGATCAATACAAAGTCGGCTCAAGAATAAAAAAGTTCACATTGAATGTTTAAAAACCATATATTAAAATTGGTATTTCATTTCTGACTGTCCCATACGCAAACCTTGCCTCTGGTGCTTCAGGTGAGATTTACAAGCAGCTACTGTGCAGTTTTTTGTTTTTCTAATACAGTAAGAAGAATGAGTCATAACTTTGTTTACTGAAATGTTTTCATGTGGGCACATGACAGGTCAATAGGTCAACTGTATTTTCCTCTTGTGGAAGAGTTAACTGGAAACTTAATTGAAATACAGATCATTTTCACTGTATGTTTGTTAAATGGAGCCTGGAGAATCTGAAATTAATATAAGTGAAAGTGACAAATAATAATTTATGTGTTGACACACTGGTAGAAAACGCATTAATAAAAAAGTGAATTGCTTATTTATGAATGATGTGGTTACAAAATATGACATTAAATTTGGGTTTACATTTTGGTGAGATGAATATGTGATGGGTCCATTATCAGCTGAAGCTTCAAGGTATTTTATGCAACTTTTAATATTTTCACACCTAGTATTGTTCATTCCTTCTTTAGACCTGTACAGTGCTTCATCTTGCTATTAACTACACTTCATATCACTACACTTCAAGGCGTGTTTTATGGCTGGTGTGTATTTGGCTGAGGATTACAAGTCTATTTAATGTTCTGCTGACCTCTAGTGGGTGTAAAGATGTCCTGCTAATCTTTTGTTGGCCTATTCTAATACATGTTATTTCGCAGCCCACGAAGGGTCACGGTGGTGGATTCTTCGTCACGATGACCAATAATTTCAGCGTGTCACGTGTCCCATCATCTGTTGTTTCTGTAATATCTGGGCTGCCCGTAAACCGCCCACACTGCACAGGAGGCCTATGTGGCGTTTACAAACCCCTCTTAAAGGTCGTAACTTCTAGGACTATAGTGGTACACGCAACTTGTACACGCAAGTGGCACAAAGTTGCACAAAAATAACAACAATTTAACATATCATAACACTTTACTTATTTTAGAAATTACGTGACACGCGCAAATTTTTCAATCTTCAAAAGAGCAGCTTGAAGAAATAAAACATCAGCCTAAAAATAATACCTCGATGATTGCGTGCGCACGTGTTGTATAAACTACTTTCCCAACAACTTTTAATTGTTAATTGTTTCACTTTTGTGTCATTTCAGCCTGCGGGCCTCGTGTCGGAAACGCGGTTACCATGGTAAATAAATAAATCGTCGTCAGCTCAGAAATGTTTCCGACGGCACTTGAAGGCAGCACGGCATTACTTTACTGAGAGTAGCCTCCTCAACGAAGATTGCGTTTAGGGGATTACGACTTTAGTTTAATGTTTATGTTTCAGTTTATGCTCTTGTTTGAACCACCGACACGTAACGTAAGGTTTTTCCACTCTTTTGTCAGAGTCACCAGAAATAAACTTTCAGCTCAAATCTGAGAGGCAGCGAGTCGATGGAGGGCAGAGTGTATGGATGTAGATGAGGCACGATGCTAGCTAGCTAACCAACTACTAAGGTAAGTAAAAAAAAAGGACATATAAAGTTTTTTTTTTAACACATGTTGTGATGTTTATTTACTGCTATTTAGCTGTCTTTTCGAAATAAGTCATTGCAAACAGAGGGGTGAAGGTTTGGGGGAAACGCGCCACTGTAAAGTGAGTAAGTAAACTGTGGTAAAACTCTTTAAAGCTGAGGCCCAGCAGCTTTAAATGCAGCTGACTGAGGCAGGGTGACACATTTCAGGAGGTTTTTATACGTGACACTGTTGATTCAGCTCTCAAGTTTTCTCAAACACATTTTTTCTTAATTGTGTAAATCTGTTCACACTTATATTGACTGCAGTGTACAGTTTTCCATTACAGGTGTATGCTTAATGAGCAGGTAACATCCATCAGGTAGCATCTTATCAATGGTACCAAACAGAAATATTTTGAGTTACTATTACTTATTCAAAATGCAAAAAACAGATATTGTAGTAGTGTAATGATTCACTTGTAGAGATAGAAACACATTTGCATATAGGTTGTTTATATTTAACTTTAGAGGAATTGCATTGGATTTAGCTGTTTTGAGAGAGACGTGTTGTCTCTTTAATACTAGATTAATACCAGAAAGAAGTTGCATATAAACAAATAAAAGTCAAACTAAAAGAGTTGACTCATCTCCAGTGGAGTTGTTTTTATTGATGTGTCTATTGTTTGCAAATGAGAAGTGAAGTTTAAGGACTCACCATAAACTGTGTAAAGGTATCTGATTGCACAGAGAAGTAATGAGTTTACAACATCCTCTTTGAACAGAAATGTTATCTTCTATACATTCACAGTCAGTATTGTTTATAACAGGCTCTTACACAGTTTACTGTTCTGGAGTTCACACTAAAATTTACTAAGCAGTCGACAGGAGGCATCCTAGGAACTTGATGATGTCATTTTGTTTTTATTTAATGTAAAAGTCTTCTTTTGATCATTAATCACATGTGTTTGTGAGGATTATTTTTCATGCAAATCAATTATTATTTTTGAAATGTTA
>OOFC01014037.1:38247-66432 GCA_900323345.1 Pseudochromis fuscus
GAGATTCTCAGTCATCCAGGTCAAAGATGTTGAGTCAGGGCAACTGGACTTGGTGGAAGATTGATGGTTTTGCCCTGACTGAACCTCACTTGGACATATTTTTTTGTGTTTTTTGAGTTGTAATTCATGTTATTTTGAATGCATTCACAGTCAGTTTTGTTAAAAGAGGCATCCTAGGAACTTGATGATGTCATTTTGTTTTTATTTAATGTAAAAGTCTTCTTTTGATCATTAATCACATGTGTTTGTGAGGATTATTTTTCATGCAAATCAATTATTATTTTTGAAATGTTAAAATTTTGTAAAATAAAAAGTCACAGGTGTCCCAATATGAAGGGGATACCATCATAAAGACAGCTATAAACAAAATATTTAATTTCTTAAAGGAAATCCATATGTTTATGAGCCTGAAAATGTAATATTGTTGGTGTCTGTGGAGATTCTCAGTCATCCAGGTCAAAGATGTTGAGTCAGGGCAACTGGACTTGGTGGAAGATTGATGGTTTTGCCCTGACTGAACCTCACTTGGACATATTTTTTTGTGTTTTTTGAGTTGTAATTCATGTTATTTTGAATGCATTCACAGTCAGTTTTGTTAAAAGAGGGTGGTTTTACTGTTTACCTTCATGGAGTTTGCACAAAATTCATTTATTTTGTCTTTATTTAAAGACCAAATCTTCATTACTTCATTGGTAACATTAGTTAGGTTGTGATTTTTGTGCACTGAAATATTTCTGCAGTCTACACATTCCTGAGCATTGACCTGGGGGCAATAGGACAGAAAAGGCTTAACCCCTGCAACTTCACTGTGCTGCCGGTGTGGCAGTCGTTACAAAGTCGTGCTGTGCAGCCCAGCCCTGTTCCAGCTCACACAACCCTCTCCACAGATATGTATCAGGTTAACTTTTTACATTTTCAAGAATGAGCTGTGAAATGTACAAAATAATAAAATGTTTTCCTCAGTGTAAACATCATTCACTGGGTTAAATGAAGAGCTCACACAAGCTCACATGAAATATCAGTATATTTTAAAGCTACTTCAAAAGGGGCTGCAGATATAAATGTCTCTATTTGTAAAATGGTGTTCTTGGTGTTCACCACAGTCTGGGGCTCAGTCACAGTTGAGAGTAGGCTCATGATTTGCACGGTGGTGCACAAACATCTAATGCAGTAATCCACATCAGACACACCACTTCTGCACACGTGCTCACTTGTAGTGTTTTTTTTTTTTTTTTGTTTTTTTTTAAGCATATTCATTATAGTTAATTAGAGACTTCAGGCAAACTAAAGCTCGAAGTCGTGGCAGGCAGAGAGCAGTAGGAGGGAGCCTTTTTGGGATTTGTAGTACATTAGTGCAATTTAATAGCACTTTTTATTGACACCTCCTTGATTTAAGCATCATTACAGGAACGTTTTTCAGCATCCGGTGGAAGAAACGAGTCGTAAAATATTAAGGGGGATTTGTGTGGCATTTGATGGCTCTACACTGGCAGCAGTAGTCTAGCCGTGGACTTATAAAAGGACTCAGGAATATGTAAAGAATTTGTTTTGCCAGCTGCTGTGTTGCCTACACAAAGCCTGCTCTCTGTCTCTCGGGGACTTCTGGTTTATATAAACTACCCATGACATCCACCAACTGGCTACCACAGCAGTGGATTGGTGTCTGTGCTGTACAGCAGCATTGTGGGAAATTGTTTAACTCGTCTTTGCATTAAGCTTGTTGGACTTTTCTACACACTTGTTGAATTTGTAATATTGATGGAGGAGAGCGGCATGATTTTTAGTTTCAAATTATAGTTTAAAGTGAGTATTTCTCATTCCACAGCTCTGTCTCCAGTGTTGGTTAAACCTCTTAACTGTAGTTTCCCAGGATAAAAAAGAAAAAGGTTATTATTCATTTGTTTGATCTGACTTCTCTTATATCTGATTTTTGGTTATCAAACTGCTTGATAAGCAGCTTATTTACACAATATGCTTTAGGTCTTTCATTGTATTAACCTTACAGGCCACTGCTCTGCAGCTTTTCCTTCAAGCTGCATTCAGGTTTCATTTAATTAGGTACAACCAGGTCCTTTGATAAAACTAATGCACACTAATACAACAGTCTTGCAATAAGTCCTACTCTGATGAAGGCTATGTAACATTTTCACCCAACCCCTGTAGATGGGGTGGACAAAATATCATAAATTTATCATAGTGGTCATAAAAGAATATTGTATTAGCCCACATTAGTTTTCAAAGTTAGTCAGTCTTGAAGGATTTAAACTTGTCGTTGACATTGTGTGTTTTTGATGGTGTTCCTTGAAGATACCCAAAATTTAGTATTTGTTTCTGTAATAATGATTTTGCTGTATTGTCACAAGCAAACTAGAAGACATTTGTCCTGTAGTGTTCACACTGTGAGTCTAAATGTAGAAGTTACTGAACCAAAACTTTACAGCTTTGGTCACTATAGCTGCTGCTTTGTGGGTGCCGTGTCATTCGAGATGTGATCGTTGAGTGTCTGGGAATTGCTGGACATTTTCTGAGTGTCTGAGCAGCGACATTCCTGGAAAGCCAACATGAATATTGAGATTCAGAATGAATGTGAACCATGCAGTTACAGAGCAGGTGCTGCCCACGGGTGTCGCTAAATCATGTGGACTATCCCACTGTCATATGTTTCCCCTCTTTTTAGTGGAGGCAAAAATGGCCTCAGTATTTGCAGTCTGGACAGAGGTGGACAGTCCAAGATAGTGAAGTTGTAAGTTCATAATTGGTTATTCAGTTTAATCAACCAGGAGATGGCGGTAAATATGCATCGCATCAAATATTTGATCTGTGAACAGGCAGAGCTGAGTTCTCACAGTAGTTGGCAGTGATTCATAATGATCAGTGTGAGAAAACAGTAGTCCCAAACTACCAGAGTCATTAACAGGAACTTATCAAGTCATAGAGTCATTTAGGACCAGTGATGAAAGGCGGATGTTTGGCTTCATTTGTTAATGTTTAAAAGGTACACAGCTTTGAAGGTGTGCCACAAAAACTGAGCCCACAAACACATTGTAAAGTTAGACGAGGAACAAGAGTTGTTGGCTGCTAAAATCATAATAAAGAACGAACCAATTACATTTAAAACTAATGAATATACTCACTAATGATTTGTTTATTGTTGTTATTTTCAGTGTAAATCAATAGTTTTTCTTTTGATTTAAAAAATGGTAGAACACATTAAAATAAAATGTCACAGATGCCCCGATATGATTTAATTATCTGTTTTATGAATTATAGGAAAGCTGGAAATCTGAGTATTCATGAGCCCAAAAACAACATTTTTGGTGTCTGTGATGATTCTCCGTCGTCCAGGTCATGGTCATCCCAGAGATGCTGGTTGAAGATTCATGAATCTGCCCTGACTCAACATCACTGTGCACATTTTTTATGTTTTTTCTCACACAGTTAGTCAATTATAAATATTTCCTACTGTTAACTCACTGATTAATTCATTATTTTTAATAAATCTGAGACTCTAAGCGTCTTGTTATATTGGTAAATCTGTAACTGGACGCACGTCACGTTCAGGTTGCCACCACCCATCTGTCCATCGACCGATCAGAGGACAACGTGATGCGTAATGTCTCAGTGTGTTGGTCATTGTTGTTGACACAGTTTCAAAGTGAGACAGGAGAGCTGAGTTATTTGATACGGTCTGAAGTGCTCAGCCCTCTCTGTGCGAGGCCACTCCTCTTCAGCAGGCAGCGCTTTCTTAGTGGGCGAGTCTCCCATTCCTGTCCAGACTCCACACAGCTCCGGTTTAGTGCGTTTGCATTCAGGCTGTGGACTCTGAGGGAACGTTTTCATACAGTAAGTACAGTTTTTAGATATTGTCACACTGTGTGCTCTGGATGCATTGATTCAACATAATGTGAAATATCTAGCACTGTGATGATGACAATAGTTATGATGCTTTTTTAAAAACTATTTCAGTTTTGATGTGATGTCCATGATAAAGGACACATGCATACGAGTCAGTCTGTTCAAATCTAACACACAACAATATTTATTTACACAGATAAACCTTGTCTGATCAGTCTGCTCAGAGCTGAAACTATTTGTAATGTTTTCTCTTCATGACAAGATCCTGAACTTTCCTTCTGTCTCTTAAAAACTCAACTTTATCGAGTGCCGGTTTTTCAGGGGATTTGAATGTTTAGCCCTTCTTGCACTGGTGAGAGGACACCTGAAAGATGATGATTTCAGTCTTTTAAAATTGAGGCTCTGCTGCTTTTTTCAGTTTTTTATTGTATGCATTTAATCTTTGGGTGGTCACACATGTAAAACTTTTGAAAAACTTTCACTTTGGGCATTGGAAACGTTTTTTTCAAACATTTTATAAACCTTAAATTCATTTATTGATTTATCAATAATAGAAATTACATTTAGTCCGTTCATAGTAAGTTCATTTAAGTAGTTTTTTGACATTGCCATTATTACACTGATCAGCAGGGTGATCCTCATGCACAAACTGCTGCCTATATTTTACAGTGTTTGGATATAGAGTAAAGTCACTGGGGTTTTGTTGACCTTGTGATCAACATGCAAATCACTGTCTTACAAATATATTGTGGTAATGTACTTTTTGTAGCTGTGGGTGTCACAGATTGTCGATTCAGTTCTGTGTAATGTAGCTTGTGGTTACATTCACTTCCTAGGTTACTCAGTTGGTGATTTCAGTGCTGAATGATCTTGTTGTTTTAGTGCATCAGCTGTTTCGCCTTAATTCTGCAAACACAGCAGCTGGTTATCTGGGATGTGGAGGTGTGAAAGATCCAGTCATGGTCATATGAGCTTTGAGAAGAATGTGTGTCATGTTCATGTCCAGCTCATAATGATAATAGGAAACGGTTTATAAATCCCTGCACCCTCTGCCTGGATAAATATTATGGTAGAACCCGCTCATGACCTCACATCTATATGGTTATTCCTGCTGGGAAGCTTCTAGCTGAAATGAAGCTCCCCAGTGTGCTGGAATGCAACTACCGCCTCATTCCTATAATCATGTAGTTAATAATCAATCCAACACACCTCGCAGTTTTTATTTGACTCCAGCTGCGTATATAACTCATGCATTGGGAGGCAGGTATCACAGGGAGTGAGATAACAGCGATCATGACATCAGAGGCTAAAAAGAGGGAGTCATAGGAAACACCCGAGACTAAGGCAGCATGTATGTGTACTCATGCTGTTATAGACACTATGACTACACCTGTCTGTGAGGTCAAGCAGGCAAGTCACACCTGAATCACTGAAGCAACAGGTCACAAGATTAAGTAGTGGGCAGTGCTAGGAAAGCTTGTCAGTGGTGTTTGTCTCCAGATTTAGTTGTGGATTTTGACTTCTGGTGTTGTGTATTTCTTTATAGCTGCATATCTAGTTGCTAGTAAATGACTCCAGGAAGCTGCAGGTTGTAACACTGTGTCATCAAAGTCTGAAATCTGCTTTGTACTTTTCAATCTCTGCTGACAATAATATCTTCATGAAATGGAGGCAAAAATGTGTAAAATCTTGTGGAAATGTTTGTTTTCCTTTTTATCTAATTGATAGTGCCCTTGATGTTTTCCCCAAAACTTTTGAAAATTCAATAAATTGGCCATTATTTAAAAATAAATTAACCTGGATTTTAATGAAATTTAGGTTGATGTAGACTTGAAGAACTTACATGTAACTCTGTTTTCCTTTGCGTCCACCACAGAAGATCAGCAGAAGTTGACCTACCAACATGGAAGGCAATGGAGAGATCAGTGACACTGACAGCGGCATCATCCTTCATTCAGGTAAAACACTTCACACATTGTTGAACTATATACGAGTATAGCTGTCTGAAGGTGAACATTTAACCCTCCTGTTATCCACAGATTTGATTTTGATTTTATTCTTGTGGTTAATTTGACTTCAACAATTTTAACCCCTAGAATATGAATATATTCTCCTTTGTTATCAGAGTTTAGGTTTCTGGTACTTCCTGTTGCTACCTATATATCCCTGAAAACAAAACACAAGCCCTCATCCCTCCCCCTTATACATCCAGAATATCTGTTAATACCTATAAAGTGACTGTGGAAAAAAACACAAATCACCATAAAGTCTCATTGATTGACCTAAAATTATAATGAAAGATCTTTTTGGTGTTATTCATTTTTTCTAACTATATTTTTAAAAATCATTTACAACATAGGTGCCACAAAGGTTACACAGGACAAACATAAATTAATGCTAATTTTATCTTTACCCATATGTCCCCATTAAATTAAAAAACAATGAACCTTTATAACTTTTTATTTTGAGAGATTAAAGATTAAATGGGGTCAAAATGACCCAAACAAAAAGGAAGGGCTCATTAACGATATAAGCCATATAACATTTGATCATTTTCAGAGGGTTTGTTGGTGTCAGGGCGCAACAAATCAAACTGAAAGAAGTACTGGAAACCTGTAGGACTTAAAGTACATATTGATTTAGAAAGCAGTGCAAATGTTGTGGATGGTGAGTATTTACTGGTTCCTTTATCTTCTGTGATGTTAAACAATTTTCCCAAACAAAAGATTCAGTTTGTCAAGTTAAGTTTAACCTCGGTAAACATCCTGCTCACTCTGTATTTTTAGATTTGCCTCAATTATAAAGTGTGTTTGTCTCAATACGTCCTTGTCACATATGGTTACAATACCAAAGAATTAACAGTACACAGTAGCCATCTTGTTTTTCCAGCCCAGTAGAGGCGACTGATTTGTTTCTGGCCTTTCTGACATTCCTTGCGCCTTAATTGAGTCACGTGATGTCTGCTCTTTACAATGAAAAAGTGTCGCTCTACAAAGAATAGGGGGATTGTGGCGGTAGGAAGAGGAATTCTTTGGCCTTTTGTCGTGCTGTCACACTTCTTTCCTGTCGTACCTCCGATGTTTGTCAGTACCTGCAGGGATTCTGTTAATAATCTCTGAAGGTATGTGGCGCTCAATGCATTTTGCCTGAAGCCACTCCCACCGGCTTGAGACTAATCTTAATGTCATTAGTCACCAAGGCTACAGACAGCACCGGGCCAACACTTGCATTGTTTATAGTTACCGAGATCCTGATACTGATTTTGCAGTTTCTGTGTCACCAATGAAAACAGTGATAAAAACAATAGGTACATTCTTCTGTTCTTCTGAACTTACCCATTGTGTTTGCTGCTGTCGCCTCCGGAGGAAATACACCTCAGTACTTTCTTATTTCTTGTTATCACGCCTGAATATTTACCAGGCAACAGAAGAGTCAGTAAAAAGTGAAATAAATATACATGAAATATAAAGATTGTAATTTTTTCAGCTGTTTTTATTTCCTTTCTTCAAGTCAACGATGGTAAATGAATAAATACATCTGTCTGACTTAGAAGTACGTAGGTGACATCAAATTATTTTTAAGTTCCTTTTCTCTTTCTTGGCAGATTGGCTTTGCTTTTGTAATGGATGTGTTTTAGGGTGACATATTTGTGCGCACTGACTTGACTACAATGCAGTGCAATTCAGCCGCATCAAAACCACAGAGGTGAAACAACGCCTCTGTGACACAATGTCAACAAAGACTGAACATGTTAAGCTTCGCAAAGGCGTGATTTGTTTTTGGGTTTCTGGTTTTTGAATTGGAGGAGATTCAGCTTGGAAGTTCAACAAGGTTGAGCCAATGAACCGGCAACTCGGTCTATGTATGTTACATGTGCCATCAAAGGTTTTTTGGTTTTTATTTTTTCATGACCATTTGCAATTCAGTCACAGAAAATCCATGAAGTCTCTTGCCTTCTTCTCTGTTTTATGATGCAGGCTCTGACAGCCCAACAACGCATACGAAGGATGTTACTACACACACACGGGCAATGAAGCTCAAACACCAAGAGCTCCAGAACCGGCTGGAGTTCTGTTTGCTGGAGCTGAAAAAACTCTGCATCCGAGAAGCAGTAAGTTCTGATGACCTGCAGATCAACAACAAGTCAACAAGGCTGCATGGAAAAAAAGTACACTGAAACATGTCACAAAACAAATGAGTCACATAATTATACAGGCCTAAGATTATTAGAGGTTTTATAAAGGTGTGAGACATAGACAAAGCAAAACTCAGGACAAGTGTGATGTAATCTGGCAAGCTGTCACAAAGTGTACCAATCCTATTGCTGATGACTCAGTGCCATTTTATGATGGATTAAATCGGTGGGGCAGTTCGGTGCAGGTTTTGATGACGCATTTTACTGCAGGTTTACAAAGTAACCTGTAGGAGGGACATTTCTCAAGTTTAAGGCTCTGTTTCCACATGGACGCAAGACAAGACTGGAGACTTTAAAAGGTGTCACTGTGGTGAATGTGTCTGTAGAAGACCAAGAAAAGAAAACAATTGTTTGTTTCCATCAACATGGACAACATGGTCTGAATGTCACAGTCACCAGTCAGGAACTCTGTCAGAGAAAACAATGGAGTTTGAATCTATTCACCTGTCCTTTGGTGTGGCTCTCCTTTCACATGCATTGTTTGTTTAGTGAAGTCAGACCATGCAATGTGGCTGCAGTGGCATTTTTAGATGTATAATAGCTTTTGAAGACTTTTGGGTCAGTCGGTTCAAACTCCAACTGAAACCAGCATGAGACTTGCCACATGTCATCCCTTTAAGTTTCAGTCTTGCTCAAAATTGCCACATAAGGAAGTTTCACAAGTGGACACATACGCAGGTTCAGGTGTGTAGGTGCTCCAGGGTAAAATCCCAGGACTGATCATTCTTTCCTGTTGACACTCGGGATGGGCACTCCTGTTGGGACATGCTCAGGTGAACTAATGGGAGTTATGATACTTCTCCCCGTCTCAGTGACAGAAGAATAAGTAAGCTCATTGGTCACACTTTAGGTTTTTGTCTGTCTGTAACGGTGGCTGGCAGTGAATGACTCAAAGTGAGAGAGTGTTTTTCTTTTTTGTAACTGTTCTTTAATTAAAGCTGTAACAGAGCGTTGTCGTGCTCTGTGGTTGGTGCAGATACAGATACGTGATCCAGTGAGAAAGTGAAATCCAAAGAATGTGTTGTGAAAGCGAATCTCTGCAAATGAAGAATTGTGCAACTAGTTCCCCGAACATATATGTCTGAACATGCAGGAAGAGCAGAATAAGATACTTGCACATCATCATAACACTGCTATGGAGATGGTTCAAAAAAACTTTACGAGTAGATCAAGATAAACTAAACTGAAAAGGTTCATTGGTGTTTATCTCTATCAGTCCCCAGAAAAATAATCTTTTACTCTTCAAATCTTCTTTTTTATTTTTTTGATGGGTGGATTTTAATTATCTACATGTCATGCAGGAGTTGACAGGCCGGCTGTGTGAAGATTACCCTCTACTGCCGGGAGAGAAACCTCCACAGATTCACCGACGTATTGGAGCTGCGTTTAAACTGGACGACCAAAACATCCCTAAAGGAGCAGAGGTGAGAGCGACATTTGAAGACTGCAAAATGGGAAAAATGGCATCACATAAACCTCATCGTTTCAAGAGTCACATTGTTATCTCTCTCTGACACACCACCAACACTTTTGCAGGATTCAGAACTGAGTACAGTGGATGGTGCGTTAGCGCTTCAGTTGAAGATATATGAGGCTGCGCGCAAGCTCTGCGAAGAGGATAACCTGAGCAAGGCTATTAAAAAGAGCCGGATACGGCAGTGCAAGAGAGAGGAGAAGAAACTCAAACAGCTGCAAGAGTCGGCCTTCCAGCTGCGACTGGAGCATGGACGGTCATCACCACTTCCAGCTTTTAATATTACACAACAAGGTCAGGCCACAAAAACATAGCCTGATGTCACATCCCTTTCATAATTATCTCCTAATTTTCAGCTATTAACTTGAGAAATCTTGACTGAATAGTGCTTAGATATTTATTTTCTACTCCACATGTTAAAGTCTTTTGGCTTTTGCTTCTTTTTTTCAGATTTCGGCACATCTGACGACAGCTCTCTGTCCGATTCTGTTGTGCAAGATGAAGGTAACTCAATTATAACTCAACAATTTCTACAAATGGAAAAGCTGTTGTTGTTGTTTTTTTTTTTCAGACAAGTGTTGGTCAGAGTTCAAGGCTAACGATGTTCATCACGTGACCAGTTAACCATTGAAATGTGTGAAAATGTGAACAGAGTCCAGTATTTATCTTGAGTACTATAGTGCTTGGGGTTGCTTCATAAATAGCAGAGAGCCTACAGTGAACATCAATGTGACACTAACTGTGTTATAATTTCTGTTTTTCTAGAAGTCATAAGTCAGTCCTCACAGCCATCCTCAGGACTCCTTTATCCAGTGGAGACAGATCCTCCCCAGCCTCCCACAGTGTCCTCAGAGTCTTCTGTAGACGGCTCCTACACGTCTCTACCTATGACTCCACAGTCTCAGCTGCTGAACCTGAGTCAGTCTCCTCATCTGATCCCTGACTCTCCGTTGAGTTTAAACTCAAGCCCTGCATATGACGCTCCTCCCATCCAGAACTCACCATGGACAGAGTCTAGTCTTGACCAACCTTACCAGAAGAGCAAGAAGTCACGCTCCTCCAGCAAGACAAGGTATCGCTGATCATCTATCATGACTTCTTTCCTGTTCATCAAGTTTTTAGTGTTGGAAAAACAAACGGTTGGGTTTGTTGGAAAGGCTGGAGATAACGCTCAACTTCTACTTTCAGCAAAACATTGTACGCTCTGTCAGAATCTATATAAGTGCAGTGACTGTATTGACAATGGAAGTTACTGATCTACAAAAGTTTGGGGTCACCCTACAAAAAACAATTTGACCAATTTTACCAAAAACAAGTATCACAAAACATATGTAAACTACAACTGAACACAAACGGCAACCACATCATCAAGTTATACTGAGTAAATGTCTCTGAACCAGCAAAATGTCCCCCAACCATATCTCTGCCTCTCCTGTGACACAAGTGCTTCCCGTCACGTCTGAAACATATGTAATCAGAGTAAAGCATGTAGAACAAGCTGGATAGATCCCTCAGTCTGTACATGGTCATTGTTGTCATTGGAAAACCCTTGGTTTGATAGGGTGACCCCAAACTTTTGAACAGTAGTGTATATGTACATAGATTATGCCTTGTAGATACTAGTCCACTGGCTTGATTGTTTAATGGGAGGATTGTATGTTTCCACACCTGAGATACACAGGTATACCAAGCGTCCAAATACAGTGTTTTTCTATTTAAATTAGTATCTGTTACATGAGCTGACACACCTTGGGTTTTCCTGGAGGAATCTGACGCCTGCAGATCAAACTCTGTCTTGTTGTGACACGCACAGCGGTTGACTCACAAATCTGATTAACAAGTAACATTAATATTTTTAATCTATGTATTGACAAGCCGCAAAATTAGGCGGCCGGGGGCGCGTGAGTGCTGTAAATGGCTGTTGTCAGCAGGGTTAAACATCAGTCATCATCGCAGACCCCAAATGTTTCCCTGCGCCTCCACGTCATCCTCCGTCCCTCTCCCTCTTCTGTTTTTTTGGCCACTCCATCCTTAAAAATGCAGCCAGTCCGCCTCCATACGACCTGACAGACTGTACAAGCAGCTGGACGCAGTGCTGAGCCCAGGGATCTCCGACATGAGGCTGGGACTCGCGACCCTCGTGTGCTTTTTCAGCTTCGTGTGGCTGTCGGAGTGCGCGCCTCCGACCTGCTACTCCAGATCGCTCGGCCTCAGCAAAGAGATCATGACGCTGCTGGATAAGATCCACACGTACCATCGCACGGTAACAACCTCCACCTCCTATTCAGTTGTGTTTTTCCACTGTGGACTGGTGCGTATTGTGTATTGTAACGGTGCGTGTTTGTTGGGTTGCAGAAAACGTGCGCTGAGGTTCTGCCCACGATCTTCCTTGATGTGCATGTGAGTTGGAAACAAAGTGGGGGTCATGTTTATAATGTGGAGCAACCCAGGGGGCACTGAGTGGTGAGGGGGGACTGTGGGTAGATGCACTTCTTTCTCACTATATAACCAGTTAATAAGAGCTAAGGCTAATTTATTTACTATTAAGTCTTTCTTTGTTCTGCACATTAAGTTATTTCAATACAACTTTGATCAGACTAAACCAAAACTTTTTTTTTCCTGTGACAAAATGTGACCTGTTGTGTACATGACTGAGGATTGGGAGGAGGAGGGGGGTGTAAAATCAAATGAGTTGACATTTTAACCTGACCTACACATAGTTTGTAAATTATGTCTTGCATGGAAAATACTTGAGGAGTACATCAGTGATTAGATGATTTTAAAAGTCTTGTTTAATCTTTGTAGAACTCGTGTGTCACCACCAAGCTCCGAGATTTTCTTTATGTGGTGTTGAACCATCCCAACCAGTCCTGCAGGGAACGGCCCAGGATGGTGCTGCTGAAACGAAAAATCCAGAACCTGTACACCATCATCACCAGAATCTGTTATCGGGTAAGAACCTCTTCCACTGTGTGTGTGTGTGTGTGTGTGTGCGTGTATGTGTGTGTGTGTTTTTACCTCCACATTCTTGTTTTGAAGTTGGAGCAGCTTGACCACGTGTCTTTGTGTTTTGTTGGCAGGACTTGGTGTTTTTCACAGATGACTGCGAGGCTATTGATACTGGACACAGCAGACCTCACTATGCAGAGGACAGGCTTCAGCTGCTGCAGGAGGAGGAGGAGGAGAGATGAGCAATACACACAGCTGTTGACAGATGTACACTGGGCTATTGCATTCATTAAAAAAAAAAAAAAAAAGTCAGTTGTAGTATGTAGATTGGTAAAGCATGTACATGTAAACACCGCAGCCTCCAGTGTATCAGCATTAAAGTGCATCACATGGCTATGGCAGCACACACAGTTGTTGTTTCATGTCCTACCTAGTTCATGTCCGTGGTGGACATGTGTGGTTACATTCCATCAAGTAGTGCAGAACTTTCCACAGGAAATTTGCTGAATGCCAACCATGCCGATGAAAAACCTTGAAATAATAAACCAATAAGAGATGCTTGTGAGCCGGTGCTTAGCCGCTGCTTACTTACCAGCACTGATCAAAGCTTCATGTGTCATTAAGAGAAATATGTTGTGTTGCTGTAACCTTTAGCCAGACTAACACGACTTACAGGAGCACCATACAGCGGTTTGCAAACATCTGAGGAGGTGAACATGGTGGTTTTAAAAGGTTATGTAAGGAATAGATGTGCTGAGTATTGCTCTCTTACGCTCACTTATACAGTGTGTTCCTTCTTGTGTGGACAGTTTTAAATGTAAGGAGTTATGACAGAGCTGCTGTGTGAAGCGACATTAAATGTATGTTTTTATGGCCCTAAGTAGAGTGAGTTAAAAACAGCTAATAGACCTGTCACAAACACATCACAAACTTGTTCCTTTTTATTTGTGTGTACTTACTATCAATATACAGTTTGTCTCATAATGTAATAAACTTCTTTTTTATGTATTAGTCTTTATGTCTTGTTGGTTTATTCTCTAAAGTAATTATCCAAAATGTCTACCAGCTGCTTTTGGAAACACTATTAAAAAAATAAAAAAAAACTGGCCCTGGTCCAGTGGATGAATCAACAGGGTGCCCCTTCCTGAAATTCATATTTCTTACATGACTGAGGTTATTTTCACTCCGACTAACACACTTTTCATTCAGTGTGTAACAGTTACTGATGGAATTAACTTGTTGAAAAACTATTTGTTTAATGGTAGTGTGCTGAAATTTGCATATTGAGTCAACGCTGTTTGTCCTCCATAAACCAAACAAAACTGTTTTTTGTGTCTTGAAATATGATTAACTTTAAATGAGGAAATGTGGCTTTTACACAATCTGTAAACTGCACTTAGCAGATAATGTGCAAACAGGGAAAATATATATTTTTCTTTTTCTTCTTTTTAAGCGTGGTATTTATATATCTAATGTAATTTCTCTACCATTTAGAGTTAGGTCGACAGGTAATGGCTCATTTGCTCATTTGTTTTACGATTTGAAAGCAGGAGTCGGCCTGTCTGATTTAAGTCATGGCCTTTGCTGCCCTCTGTTGGTCAAACTGTATCAACTGCATACAAAACTGTCAGCTTTTCCATTCATTCTGTACAGACACATTATTCTGTTACTGACATACCTGAAACATGCAGTGGTCCCATGTATTTATTAAATGAGAAAGTATTTTCTCATCACAGGCTGAGACATTTTATTTACATTTTCATCCAAATCCTAAATCACCGTCTGTCCTTTGAATAATTTTAGATAGATCTATTTCATAGTGTAATTTATTAACCCTGTCATGAACAGAAATATGTAATTATTTAGAAAAAAAACTGTTGTTTTCTCCAACAAAACATAATAAACATGAATAAATAACAGTATGTGATATAAGGCCAATGTCTTTGAACACATCCATTTTGGATTTTGATTACAAAAAAATATGAGTCTTTTTTTTCATATTGTTGGCATGAACTCACATGAACTGAGTCAAATGATTGTTTCCCCCAAGATGCAGGAGGATTAAACTAAAACTAGATAAAATTCAGTCAGCCTGAGCTGAGGCCTCAAAACACTTCTCTTAGTGGATATGTAAGTTCTTGGTTTCTCTTGACGACAATACAATTCAAATATCTCAGTGGCACCTACATTTTCATGTGAGGAGTAATCTGTAATCTGAAGCCTCATATTTTTACACAGGACGCTGAGCTTTTGGCAGCAGGAACATGTTTGACAGCTTTCCTTGTCGATCAGTTTAAAGAATAACTTGGCAGCTCAACAGCAATAATGAAAGAAACAATCAAACAGTGTTTGTGAGTAATTTATCTTCTGGATTTGCCTGTTTGATAACAGGTAAATCAGGAAGGGATGTTTGGATCTGGATGTTATTGATATGATTGTCTATCCACACACACCACCAAACTGCATATTTGTCCTAAAATGAGCCACAGATATAATTTTTTTTTACTTCATGTACCCTGTGTTCCCAATGTTGTTGACATGCTCTACAATCCAGGGAAACATGATACTTCACAGTTTTTCTAATTTTTGTATTTATTGAATACTTTGCTTGTGCTTGTGTCTCTCTGTGGTGTTAGACCTGCAGCCTGTCACATTAAACAATCATGTTGTCTTACTCACACACAGAGGTCTTGTGCAGGCCATGAGGACTGAATGTGTTCAGTCAGCCTGAGTTGGTTGTTAAAGGAATAGAAAACCCCTGGTCAGAGATAGATTATGACAAGATTTATGGGAATATTTGAAAATAAATAGAGCATTTAACTATAGCATCCATCTCTGAAAGTCAGAATTCCCTCATTAGAAAACAAGGTTGGAAGGTTGGCATTTTAAATGAGCACACATGATGTCAGAATATTTGAACCAATCAGAAAATTAGGCTGAAATGCTCTGACATCACATGGGTTCAGCATGTGGACGCCACACATGGTGCGTTAGACTACATCATGGTAACCCAGTAGTGGCATTACAAAAACAGTTTTTCCATAAATATGTCTCAGTATCATTCTCATGGGCTCTCAGGATTACACCTACCAACCTCTGTATGTTTGCAGGGTCCATGTGCTCCTCCTGTAAGGCAGCAGTCATGCAAAAGCTGAGCTGGTCCTGGGTTGATCCTCAGGATGAATCTGACGGTGCTTTGTTTGTGCTCAAGGTGGCGCTGGTTGCACTAGCTCCATCACAAGTGGAGGATTTTCCATCTTTTATGTTTTTATCAACACACCAGAAAACTGCTGACTAGGATGCTATTCAAAGCTCTTCCACACAGAGTTTATTGGCAAGTATAACAAATATCCCATGTTGTTGCTTATCTCTGTTATTTTACTGTTACCTGTGACGAAACAATTAAAGCTTGATGAGTGAAACACATTGTACTTCAAACAATTTTCAAACAAATAGAAGCACAATATTTTAGTTTTGTATTATCACATCCACAATAAAGTCTCAAGATCAACTTGTCATTAAATTATTCTTTAAACATTAAGCTGGATTTTGTTCAGTTATATGAGTCCTTTTGTTTATTTCTTACATCACACACTAATAATTTTATAATCATTTTACAGCCTGCAGCTTAATTTTGTTTTACCTTGGCCCAAGTTACAATCAGCACGTTGTTCTTCCTGTGCCAAGAATGGAGTACTTGCAGTTCTGAAGCCCTCACAGCTAATTAACTCACCCTGCAAAGACCTGAATGTTAGTCAGCAGCATGTGGCCTGTTAGGAAATCATCCCACACTGAGGTTATAAAGCTTAATTGCTGTGCTTATTAATCATCATTACAGGGCCGCACAATCCACGGTCTTTTAAGGCAAAATGAGAACAGAACATTTAAACGGCAGGTGGTCAGGTAATTGAACAATTTAATGTTCTGTGACACTGCACCAAAAATGCTTCATGCCGCACAATAAAACAAGGAAAAACAACTTAGCCGAAGGGTGACAGTAATCATTCTCTGCTTTGTTGAAATAAATTTCCTTGTAAAGGACAGATCACAAACCTATTTCACATTAAAGGCTCGGTGATGCAGTTTGTGATTCTGTTTTGTTTATGGGGTTTTCAGGCAATTTTCCATCACATTTAGCACTTTTATTGCATCTTAAAAGAAATGTTGCCTCATTAGTGTGCATAAGAAAATGTTTCTCCCCCCCACCCTTGATTTCTAATAGAGGACTGGCACACTGCACACTGGCTGTAATAATTACGCTGCTCAGTAAATCTGGCTGCAGATAGAGGCTATTGTGTTACATAGTGTTCAAAACTCTCACATGGTAGATCTCCCTCCATGTCCACAGCAAATCTACCTGGTAAACATGGAGCTCTTCAAAGAGTTTAATATTAAAACATCACTTATTATCACTTCAGAGTTTCATTTATGATGATTTTACAACAACTTGAGCCTTAACAGTGAAGTGGCTATAGCCAGGTCATCTAAACGCTGCATGACGAAGACAACAGGCCAAGACATCACTGCCCTCTACTGGACTGTTGGGGCAGTGCAAGCTCGAGATGAAGACATTTATCGCCTTAATTTCTCATTGATGATGAAGTTTCCAGGATGTTTTCTGCTTCTGAGGATCAGTTTAATAATCCGCTATATAGATAAATCTGATGAACGGACTTACAATGACAACTTAATGGTTGAAACTTTAGCTGTAAAATTAAATTTTATGTTTTTTTTTTATTGTATCCTCCCGCTTGACAATCAGCATATACAAGTCTGTTGGATCTACCAAAGCGCGACTCAATAACGTGTTTACATTCTTCCTTTAATATTGACTTTTACTGTAAGGTACTGATTGTTTTCATGATGATCTCATTGAATTTGATATCTTTTAACATGCTGTAATATTTCTGTAAATTCTCCCATGTGGGAACATGTGGTTTTATGCAGGAGACTTTTTTTTTTCTTTACTGGTCTTTTTGGTAAAGACAGCCGCAAGAAATTGGTGATGATGGTTATCTGTGAGCCCTGATTTATGACGTTCATGCTGAATTATTAATAGTATTTTCCTCAAGTGGCTCTCGCTGGCTGGATTGTACAGACCTGTACTTTCACATGGCTGCATCAGCACTATCTTAAATTATAGTATTGATACAGATAATGCAGATAATTGATACAGATAATACTCCAACACTTTTTGTCGTGGTTTCTTCTTTTATTGAGCCTAAAAGAAGTTGAAAAGGCCTGAAGCACCAGCACCAGCAGGGATGTGATTAATTGTAACTACTGTGGATCCTTTCAGTCTTTGCGCATGGATGAAAAATTAAAACAGATTTGAGTATGGTGGTTTTATAAGGTCAAACTTTACAGTTTTCTTACTGAATCCAAGGATCTTGGGATCTGTTACTCCGGCTCTGAACAGAAGGTGGTGGTGTAGGATTTAAAAGAAACTTTGGATTTTACGCACGTTATGGATTTTGGTAATTTTGGTCCTGTTTTCTCCAACAGATAAAATGGAGTTGAATAAATTATTGAAAATTGATAGGCTATAATAATTTGTATGCATTTAATTTATATTGTTATACCATTTAAATTTAATATATTATGTCAAATAACGTGCAAACATTTTTCCAGCTTCAACAGAATTTCTCTCACTTGTAAACAACCACAAAGTTTAGAGGCTAAACCCAGCTGAAACAACATTACGTCTTTAAACAGGAAAATAACTGATGGTTTCTGATCTAAGCTTCTCTAATAATCAGGTAACAAAGAGCTTAAACAATGAATTATACGTTATTATCATGTTATTAGGTTATTTTAAATGGTTCAAAGAGGGTAAATTTGTCATTTAATTCTGCTCAAGTTTGTTTTAATACAAGTGCTTTTAATATAAAGCCCACAACATTTATAATAATTATTAGCATTGATCTGAATTTAATTATTTTCTGAACATCACTGACTCAGATAAACATTTGCCACATTGTTGGTGTTTTTTATTTGACTTTTTTTTCAATCATTCAGATTTAAACGGTGGAAAAAAAATAAATAAAGGTTAAAAGCCTCCTTTTCTCCCAAAACCCTTTATCCGAGCTGTAGAGGCGCCTTCTAATAACCCGTTTTTCTTTCTTAGTGATCAAGGGGTTTTACTACAGAGTCAAACAGCCTCCTGTGATCTTTCTGGATGACATAAACAAGTGACTTTTGTTTTCTGTTTGGCTCCTGGCAAGATAGAGAGCCGAGGACAAAGGACTGAAAGAGTTTAAAAAGAATGGACTGATCCCCCTTTGGCTTCTTTGTGTCGAGTTTCTCTTCTTTTCACATGGAGCGTTCATCCGTGTGATTTGAACTTATTGTCAGGGATTATGTATTAATTCATGCCGCATGGATAAAATAGAACCGAGATTAATGTGAAGGAAAGACATCAAATAAATAAAACATGGATGAGAAAGCACTCCAAATTAAATTTATACTCAAGACTTAAAACAAAACTGGAAGGGATTCATTTAAAAAAAACGCATGTGTGTGTGAATCCGGACTCCCCGGACTCTTGGTTAGGACAGCAGCAGAGGAAATCAGTGCGCACTGAGGAGTGTTGCCCGTCCCAGTCCCCCGTTGACATTTTAGGAATGATAAAAGTTCCGCCTTGCCTGGAGCTACAGCCTCGCTGGAGCCGGCCTCTGTCTGCGGCAGATTGCCTTTGCTCATTACAGCAATTATTTTACTCGAGTTTAACCCCTGCCTGAATGGCAGGAAAGTCAAGAGAAAGCCTTTAAAACTGCTGCGGAGTGGCCTGTAATTTTCCCCTATCTGATCCCCGTTTTGTCATTTAAGTCTTCCTGACGGCAGGGGATGACTTAGGTTAAAATATTTTCTTTATGCGCACCAGGAATGTAATGTGTTTATATGTGGATTGGCGCATGGGTTCCTAACACCCTGTCTTCTTCTATAATGGGGTGTCACCTGGCTCATTTTACACCCTAAACACACATAATGACACTGTGGTGGGATTGTTTACGAGCAATTTGGGCCTCAGAGAAGCAATCTCCCAATATTTATCGGTGTGTTTTGAAGTTAGCACAACTGGTTGTAACCCCCCCTCCAACATCTCCACCCCTCCTTAAACTCTTCTGGCGCCAACAAAATCTGAGTTAGTTGTTTCAAAGCAATAGGCGACAGCTGGAGCAAAGCATTCCACCAAATAACATGTGACAAGTTTAAATTCACGGTGCACAGACAAGTGGGACAGGTTTGATTGCAAATACCTGATGACAAACTGAATTTGGGCGTCGCGTGTCAGTATTTTTGGTGTAGGACATTTAAAGACTTAAGTGTTCTTCATGACATTAAAAATAGCTTAATATTGAAATCATGCTGTCATCAAGTTCATCCATATTTCTATTTTCTACTTTTTTTTACATGTCTCAGCAGTTCTGATTAAAAAAATAATGATTATTTGTTTTTCCCTCAGCAACTCAAGATGCCCAAGTTTCAACACCAAAATCAGGCCTGAATACTTTAAATTTGAATCATATTTTTACGTGTTTTCCTCCAAGGACCAATTAAATAATTAACCTTGGTACAACAGGCACCATGCAAGTGTCAGTCAAAACCAACAACGTCTTAATGAAAAAGAATAAACAATTTATTGTTAAGTTATGTCACAAATATATTCATAATATAAATGAGGATATTCTTCAAATATACATTATTTTACAGTACACATATCCCTTCCGAAGGGAACAATCCGACAACAGACAGTGCTGTTATAAAAAAAAAGAAAAACAAATGCTGTGGTTCTCCAAATTCACAAAGAGCACTCATTGACACTGGATTTAGTAAGTCCCCCACTATAGTTACGCATTGATATGAATGCAAAAAAATGACAAAGTATGGATTTTTTGTTGCAGTGTGACAGCAGCCCACAGATGCGATAAAAGCCCAGCCTAAGTTTGTTGGTGCAAAATGTCACGCTGCGCAACGAGTCTCTAATAAATAGCCCTTTCACCGAGCTGGAGGCAGCCGTGGGGGAGTGGGCTGTTTTGGACACACTGTGGCGCACAGCCTACTGTCCATACTTGACTGTCCATTCATGGCATATCATAGGGCTTCAGGTACTAAGTTGTTTTCCACCTCCGCACCGCAAAAATGTCCATCTTAATGTCATTTAGTCTCATCATAATTTTTCTAAACTCAGACTTGTTCACGTTCTTTATTATTTAACTGTCATCGGACAAATCGGTTCAAGATTAAATGACCAGTAAAGCTGGATTATTTTTGCAGTGTGTGAACTTACTGGAGAGGTCAAGAGAAGTGGATAAACTTCAAGGTCCTCAGGAGGGGGTCCGAGGAGGCCTCGGCCCCCTGACAAGATGTGACACTGACCTCACCACCAGGATGCTTCTTTATTAAGTACAGTGCCACCTCACCGCTCCAAAGGGCCCCACTTTCTCTCCCTCTCTCTCTCGGGGCCCTCACAAAGTAGTCTTAACCCCCTTGTGTCCCACTGCGCGAGCCCTTCATTCTCCGTCCCTGTCAAGCAAGGTGGTACATACTGTATCCGACGTGAGCGGCGTACAGTCCTACGGGAGAAACCGGCAGAGAGTGCCTCTGGAACGGGTGAGACCCTGCGTAGGATGCGGGGACGTGCGCACCAAGAGGAAAGGAAATCCCGAAAGCTGGAGGCAGCATCGGCTTAGCAGCCATTTTCAGTTTTTCAAGTTCTGCCTCCTGCAGGCGCTTGGCTTTGGCCCTCCTGTTCTGAAACCAGATTTTAACCTGGGTCTCCGTGAGGTTGAGAGAACTGGAAAATTCTGCGCGCTCGGCGATGGAAAGGTACTGCTTCTGGCGGAACTTTCTCTCCAGGGCCAGCAGCTGGGACGTCGTGAAGGGGGTCCGGGGCTTTCTGTTCGTCTTGTGTTTTCGCAGTGGGCAGGCAGGAGGACTCAGCCTTCCTGTAAAAAGACAAAACTCTTTAATTCAAACCCTGATTTTATTACGCACAGCGAAATCCACACAGGCAAAATAAATAAAGTTTGCATATGTAAAACACGCCGAGAGTGAAATGAAATCTCAGCAGAAGTCCTGGCATATTTGGCAATAATATAAACTAAGAAAATAACCACAACAGTGACTTGGATTTTAATATTTTTTTCTGGTATTTGCACTAAATTGATACTTGAACTTACTTGGAGGTGTAGGAGAAAATCGTGGACTCTGTATCCACGAAGTTCTGTCTTTACTGTCCGGACTCTCGGGTTTAATCAGCACGTCTTCTGGCATGTTCATGATCTCACCCACTGAAAACGAAGAGCTCATTGGTAAAGCAGGAACTGAAGTATCCAGACTACCGAAAGAGCCCATCCGTGCGCCTTTTCCCAGCGCCTGGGACGTCCCGGCTTCCGGGGATGGCACTTCTCTGCTGGGTTTCCTATCAGCCATCAGTGCCTCTACGCTGAAGGGCAGAATTGCAACTTTGGGCTTCCCGGTCTCCTCTACGGGGCTCAGGCTGGTCTGCATCTCGCCTCTGCTGACAAGCACCGAGCGCGGAGAGAGATCTTCGGTTTTCAAACCAGCGGTCAGAGCTGACATGGCGGTCGATGGGGCCATACAGGTCCGACTGGCACCGCTAAAAAAGTGACTAGTTAACTCGCGTGGGTATCGTGGGAAGAATTGCTGTTGAGTTGCTGCGATGCGCCTTAAGGTGACGGTATCCTCATGTTTATGTGGCCAAATTGGAGTGTGGGGCTGTAATAAGGCAGACGTGGAAAGGGAGGCAGCCAATCAGAGGCGAGATGGGCTGGACCCTGGGAAGGAGGAAAAAATCCAGAGTGGGAAAGTTAACAATAGTTACTTTTTACAACAACCTACTTTAGATAAACATAACAAACTCCTAATGGTTTCATCAAGACTTAATCCTCCAAAATGGACCCAAAGTTTAACACACAATTATCCAAACTCCGGGTTATTGGTGTTTTAGAATTACGGCTACATGCATTTCTCCTATTATTACCTCTTGTTTATATCATCTTTGATAACATGACTAACTTTTCTGTCTCAAACATTTTTGACAGGATCAACCCCACTTTGACTTTGGCCGTGGACTTATGAAAGTTGCACAACTTCTTGCTGCCCCTCTTCATGCCATCAACCTCTTGCAGCGCGCTGTTTATTGATGGCTGCGGGGCTCTAATCAGATTGAAACACACACAGGCCTTCGTAGTCATTTAGGGGTAATTATCGGGCTTGGGGGAGGGATCACTGGGATTTTTCCTCTTTGACTACATCCATTAAAGTCAAAAATTATGTGGAGTCGGAGCAAAAAGGGGGAAGAGGAGGAGCAGGAGGAGGAGGAGGAGGAGGAGGAGGGCAGCGTGGAGCCAGGGAGAGATTTAACCCAGGACTGTCATTGATTTACCTGGCTGTAGCTTGTGTACCTTGTCATTATCTGTAGTCCTCACTAAGAGATGTAAAATATGTCACTCACTGAATCTATACCTGCTAAAAAATATTTAAAACAAGTTTAAAACAATAAAATAAAAAGTGGCCCTTTACCTGATTAGTGCGTAAAGTTGGACTTTATAAATAAAATGGTTTAATAAATGTTTGGAGTGAAGACATGAAAACAGATTACCTTTTTGCGGTGGAGTCAGTTCTCAGGATAGAGTCTGCGTCGCTAATTACCAAGCATAAACAATCTGTCACGATTTGTCAGTCTGCCTAATGGGCAGACAAGTTATGTTGTTTTTAGGCGCCAGCAGCGGCCGGATCAAAGCGCTCCACTTTAGGGAGACTATTGAAAAAGTTGAACCCGCACCGAGAGCGCAGCACCGCCTCCTCCTTCTATCCGCCCTAGCCCAGGGACACTGAGCCATTCAGCCTGAAAAATTAGCTTTTTCTCAGCCGATCGCACGCTATTTCCATCTATTCAAATGAGCGCTATAGTCGTGTAATAGTAGGCTCCGCGGACGGAAAAGGTCATCGCGCACCGGTTACTTTTCACCGAGTATCTCACAGAAAGGGGATTCCTCAGTGCAAGTGTTTCCCAAGACGCACATTAAAGCTCAGAGGATGTCTGGGGAGATGTGTTGGATACAGTGAGTGTGACAGCCTCAAATCAGTCATCACAATCCGTCTATTTTAGGAAATGAGCGGAAGAGTATCACTGAGTTCACCTTAGTAACCTCATAAAGTTTAAACTTGTGGTGGTGCAGTCATGGTTAAAATATTCAGTGACTTCCTGGCAGAGGAACAGTGCAATTAACATTCAAAGGTGACAGTGATTTGCAAGAGACGCGTCTGTTTTGCATGAAGATAACCCGATAAGTTATTGGCTCAGAATGAGAAATATTTCATGAGAGATCATCGTCTACACTGACAGTAATGTTTAAAGGAAAAGTACAAGGTCGTTAAAACATTGTTAAAACAATTAGAACAGCAAATTAATAGAAGTAATTTGAATACTTAACAAGCGTGTGGGCATTTAATTTGCAGCCACAGGTGTTTTCTCATTGACCTCCTGCATTTTAGACCAAATATTCTGGTTCATCAAAAAGTTCACACATGTCTTCGCGCGTGCGTGTGTGTGTGTGTGTGTGTGTGTGTGTGTGTGTGTGCGCAGGTAGCAGGCTCCACGTGCAGCTGCTGCAGTGTGTGTGGAAACACTTAAAAACCTCGGACCTGGAACGAGGTGCATTGCTCGGCAAAGCTTTGAAGTCACCGGAGTCTCCGAGCTCCTGCGTCCGTCTGAAGTGCCCCTCTGCTCGGGGCTCAAACCCTTAAACCTCGTCCTCCAACACCAAATCGCTGAACGAGTCTGCGTAAACACAAAGGCGCACATGAGGCGCACCGGTCGTGAGGCGCAGCAACACGCACCGTCTGATCATTTCTCCTGTGATGTGCACTATTTCACAATCTCATGCTCGTGTGTGTTTTCTCAAAATAGTCCAGGTCCATGATCTGGTTATCATTTCCTCTGCATCTCCTCTGTGATTTGCTGACCATAGTCCCTTTGAAAATATGTGAAACATAATGAATTTCAAGTATAAGTTGGAATATTTAACAACAACTATGTAATTAACATTTGCTTACTTTATTATCTACAATAATAACATTATTTAAATTATAATTTGCTTGTGATGTAGATGATAATTTTCTTGTGATGTCAACCAGAAATGTATTTTTAATTCATTTAATATAGCTCCTCATTATTGCTTTGTCATTGTTTCTAGTTTATTTGCCTTGTGAACAGAGGATCACTGGTGCTGGGAAACAATGTTAGTGGCAATTAGCATCCCAAACACAGGCCCCTTTTTTAAGAAAAAGACTGATATGCCATGGAGAAGACGATTACCATACCGTTTTATTTAAATCCCGAGGCAACAAATGAGGGCCGGGTTGGGATACAAAAAAACTGTAAAGCTCATCGGGCCTTTATTTAACTTTATAAACTACCTTTGATTCTCAGTCAGGAGGCAGGGACTCCAGACAAAGGCCCATTGTTGCCTCCTCTGAAAGTTGTCTTAACCCTTTTCATGCAAGGTCTGTCAATTTAGACTGTAAAGACATAAAAAGGCAGAGTCGATGTCAAAAGGCATTTTCAGGCTAAATATTTGCACTTGGTGCCAGTAAATGACTTTCGTCTGGGAGGACAATGACATCGCGCGTGTGAGTATAACTCCTAAATCTTTAATTTCAAAGACACCCCTTCACGGGGGCATTAAAAAACATACAGGCTTAGTCGGCGATACTGGAGTCAGTTAAACTATTATTCAGATTTGTGACCTCTGAGGAATCTGGTGAAATCGTTTTGCGCAACATTTTAGTGGCTTGGAGTTAATTTGATAGCGACTCCATGATGCACCTATGAGAGAGATGAAAGGAGCAGCCGGCAGTCCACCCCAAGGTCTCCATAATTATACATAATGTATCCTATTTCAAAGCAATTAGTGCAATCAGGCGGATCGGGGCACTTTGCTGCCACTAAGTAACAATGCCTCACGGTCATTTAAGCTTCAGGATGCCATTCACACTCTCCCAGACTGCTCCTGCTGCTGGTGGTGGTGGTGGTGGTGGTGCAGTCAAATCGGCAGGTGTATGTATCTGAAGTCCACAAGTCAACGCCTCGTTTTCTGGAGCCACTTTATATGTTCCGTTGATCCCATCCACCAAAAACAGTGCAGTAAATACAGATTCATATAAATGCTGAATACCTGGCAGCTCCTCAGGATGACATTTTAATTACGTCAATGAATTATAGGTTGGGACTGCTATTAAATGCGTAAAAGTATTTTTAAAACATGTATTTGTATATTTATAAAATGTGCAAATTTGCAGTTTACAAATATTTAATAAAACAGCCTGTGTGTATGCCATATTTCGTCATGCCAATTAATTGTAACTTTTTACGCACGGATTTAATTCAAAATGTAGATTAAAACAATAACAACTATTGAGTGTGAACTAAATAATAACAACTTTTAATTTTATTTCCAAGTTCAGATGTGTCTGAGCATCGGTGAGAGATCAGTGTGAAGCAGCCCAGTCAGTGTACAGTCATCCGAGCCTCCGTGAACAGCAGCTCGCACAGAAACACAGTCCAAATGTGAAGGCACGCCGGCTGACGATGATGAATGCATCTGGAGCTCCGACGATTAAACCACTTCATGCGGCTCGAAGAGAAGAAAAAAAAAGTAGAAGAAGAAGAAATAGATGTTTTTGTCGAATTATTAACTCTCTAACTCAATCAGATGCACCGCTTACTGAACTTTATTCCCCATTCATCTCCTTCACCTTTCCCCCGGCTGACAGGCAGGATGAATGCGTCCCCACGGTGATGATAAAAACCCTCTTGCGGTCCAAGAGGGAAAAAAAAAGAGGTTTTCAGCTCGGTTGTCGCCAGACCAGCGGTGGGGGGCCATATTGTTATAGAGGGAAGCCTCCTGAGAGAAGAAATATTTGCGTGGCATCGCCATAAAAATCAGGATCTATGGTGATTTAAGAGCATCTGCTTGAAAACACTGATGCCCCGCCAATTGATTGGTTCTGATATAACGATGCAGATGTTCAGAATAAGTAATATTATAATAGTAAAGTCTAATTTCCACTCATTTTATTTTATTTTAGGCAATTAGTTTCAAGATAAATGTATGTTTGGGTTGGTGCTTCACAGTAACTGTAAACAGGTTCAGGTTCTCGGCTCTGATTGGCTCAGTTGTGTTAAAACCAGCTCAATAAACACACCCGTGAACGCACCACGGCCCGGTTAAATATTAATGTGCTAATTGAATACCACTGTCACTGAGGTTATTTAAGAACTACAGGCCTACTGCTGGTGGGAAGAGCAACATTCACAGTCATAAACTCGCTAATTAGACTCATTGTAGAATAAATAAACGATGTCACAATTGGGTGTTTTTTAGTAGCTACAATGATGTATTATCAACAGTTGAAAACATCATGTGGAAAAAATTCACACAAAGATAATTTTCCACTATTCATTTATATATTTTATTTAACACAGATTTATTTAGTTGTTTAAACTCATGTTTATTTATATTATTGTTATTATTCGTTTACACAGCACAGTATAAGCAATACTGTAATATAATGTACAATCCATTTTTATTTTATCCTACTTACTAAAATCTTTATTATTAGGCTATTAGCAGTAGCAGGAGCATTGTTATCGTCATCACTGTATACCTGTTGTTGTGACGTCATTGTTTTTACAAAATAAACTTACATTCTATTCAGGACAATAGAATATAATAATTTCTATGAAATTAAAAATTTTACTTTAATACTAGAATTTAAAATCTAAACTAAAAACAATGTGATGCGTTTAAGTAAAAGTTGTCTCTTCGATCAATATTTATTTATGTTTTATATTCTCTGTGATTCAGCTACACACACACACACACACACACACACACACACACACACGCAGATAGGATCACATCCCTCACACTCTGACCTCTGCATGACTTTAAAATCAAAATAATTTGGCGCTGGTATCAGTGGCTGTGCGCTGCCGCTCATTGCTCTGTGAAACTTAGATAAAACTGCGGCTTTTAAAATTTACAACATTTCATCGTTCAGTCAAAGACATCTCAATTACCCGAGGTATTGGTGTGAAATTGAATTATCGCCCCTTTATTTCTCTCACGCCATTAAGCAGGAAGCGTGCAGAAAAAAAAAATCATTTGCAAATCACTGGTCTGGGTAATATGATATCTAAATGGATTGATTAACTAATGGCAAATCGTGGGGATTTATTTTGATAAGTCCATCATTTGGAGCTTTTCAAAAGGCCGAGTGCTCTTGTTGATTAGAAACTAAATAGAGTCTTAAATGAAATGCTTAATAAGCGCATAACAAGCTGTGGTTTGGGCAACAAATCATTCCGATAATCGGGAATTAAAAAGATGCTTGATGATGAGCTAAATGATGTGAGCATCTAAACGCTGTCAGCCATATTTCCCTGCGCTCAAAACAAATTGCAGGAATAATGAAAACATGGAAACATGTTCAGTCTTATTTTAGGAGAGAAACACTGCTTCAACCATGGACTGTGGTGTAATCATTTATACACTGTATTCTATTATTATTATTATTATTATTATTATTATTATTATTATTATTGCTGCAGCATCTGAACACATAATCTTTAGTTATCTCTGTGCTCTATCTTGAATAAGCAAATTGCCTCAATATGATC
>OOFC01014038.1:0-18221 GCA_900323345.1 Pseudochromis fuscus
GCGAGGAGGGAGGCAGAACGGAGGAGGCGGGCAGCAGGCTCCCCACTGAGGACTACATGAACCAGATCATCAACCGCTGGTAGCAGCAGAATGAGAACAAACAGACACACATATATAATGTGAAATGCATACACACAAACACACACTTACATTCACACAAAGTGGCGCCTGCTTCAAAGACCCAAATGACTGACAAACAGACTTTACCAGAGAGTTGGGCTGCGGGAATCAGAGTCCAAGTGGGTTGCTATGGAAACCTCAGCTTGGTCGATTGCATCAGCTCACATTATTGAGGTTTGCCCAGTTGTTATTAGCGCCTGCCTGCCCTTTCTCCTCGCTCTGCGTTTCTTTGTCTCTCCCGTCATCATTACAGACTGAGCAGAGGAGAGATATTTTTAAAAGTTGCTGACAACCGAGTATCTCATCCACCTCTCCCGCCTCCGCTACTCCTCCCGTATTCCTCTCATTCTCTGTGGCCTGATATGGAGCATGAGAAAATGAAATTAAGTCTGTGAATTCCCGCTCATCCTTGCAAAAAAAAAAAAAAAAGGACCAGTCTACTTCCTGGATGAGTTCAAAGGAACTGGGAAGGCTATGAAAGTGTGCTGATGGCCGGGCTGAAGAAAGAAAAATAATGGGAGTACATGAGAGACTGTACCCGAACAAAAGTTGGACTCAGTTGTGTAATAAAAGCTTTCAGCTAAAAAAAAAGAAGAAAAAAATCAAAAAAAAATCAATCATTTCACCCATGAACACGCTTCAGTCATGAAATAGTGACATTCTCATTTTAGGATGATTTCATTTGTTTTTTCCTTTTGTGTTTATGCTTTTTTAAAAGCAGAATTGTAATAACACTGAGACCAATATTGCTGCCTAAAGAAAAGTGATTCCTTTATTTTTATTTGTTTTATAAGTCAAAGCTAATGGATTGGATTGACGTACAATGGACCATAGCCATTACTGAAGCCTTGCTTCTTGGGGGAAGAAAGTGGCCTGTTTCCTGTTAAAGGTTCCCAAAGCTCCTGTCGCTTAGCGCGTTCATTATTTCTCCTTTTCTCTCCTTTTTTTTGGGTTGGGGGGGGGGTCTCAGTCCTGCAGAGAATGACAGCCAATTACAGAGCTGAAACTCACATAGGTGTGAAGAAATCAAAGACGGGGAGAGGAGTGAGTCTGCTGTAAGTCGTTGCCAGGAACTGAGCTGTGTGAGCGGCAGGCGCTTTGGACGCCTTAACTCTGACAAATGCCTGAGATGGGAGCTGTGGAGCTACTGGTCACCATGGCAATGTGAGCTCTTAATGTAGTGGGTGGCATTTTCAGTTTCTTTATTTTTTTATTTTTTTATTTTATTCTGACTGCATTGTAAAAGCGGCAGTGTTAAACAAGCGTCCGTCCCACCTGCTGACTGAAAGAGCGCTGGTGACCTGTGGTTCCATAGCGCGAGGCCGTATTTTAGCCAGTACCCTAAAGAGTGGACGGGGCGAGGTAGCAGTGCCTCTATGTACTGGGATCATAGTCAACATAATTATTGCCAGATATTATGTCTGCATTATACTACAGTAATTTCTCTGACTACTCGTGAGTCTGTGTGGGTGCGTGTGTTTCTGTGTGTGTGTGTAAATAGTATGTACAGTATGCCTTTGATTGGCATATGTGTATGCCTTTGTAAATAGTGTGCCTGACTGACAGAGGATGCCTGATGAGTTTTGTGAATGACTGGTTTCATGACCAATAATCTTGCCATGTTTTTGTTTTGTTTTTGTTTTGTTTTTTTTTTGGTGGTGGTGGTGGTGGAGGAGGAGGGCGGCGCAACAAAGTCCCTCCAACAGTGTGTCACAGCAGTGTGACCATCACAGTGATGCAAGCCAATAATACTCCCCTGCTCCATTGTCTTGTCCTTCTCCCTTTTCCTGTCTCATGACGTGGTCACGTTTGAGGACTGTCACTGCAACAGGCTGAAAAAATGTTTTTAATACCCACCGGTTTAACAGCTTTTACCTCTGCAGTAAAATCTAAGTTTCACTGACTCCATTTTTAATTCATCACTCGGGGCAGACTCATTTATAACCTGATTGGATCCTAACTTGTCATTCAGCAGCTGGTCAGCTTCAAATGCATTTTTTATAATCCTACAGAAATCAGCTTATGTGCGCAGGGAGAGACCAAAGTATTTCCACAGACTGTCCAGCTACTGACACAATTCGAGCTGCTGCTTTAGCCCCACATTTAAGATGTCACAACAACAAACTGGAGACACAACCCGTCTCAAAAAGTCAGCATTTAGACTTTTTCCCTTGAGGTTTGAATCAATCGCAGCAATGTAAGAAGTGATGAAAGGGAGCTACAGTTTAAATCAACTGTGGCTAATCCATCCTAAGTCCTTGTCAGCTAAAATAAATCTCTTGGCATTTGTCTGTATTTGGCCAGTGATTGTTTGCGAGAGAAAAGAAATCGCACTGCAACACCTCTCTGTAAGTGCGAGTGAACTTATCCGAACATGTTAATTTTAATAGGATCTAAGTGAAACCAAATGATCTATACTTTAATCAATAGTTCAGGAGAGCGGTGTTCATCTGGTTTTCAGGCAGCAGTTGTGAGCATTAAAAGTATTTGGGTTTCACCTCCCAGAAGGTCATCACAAATCGTTTTGACTTTATTTCAAATGTGAAATTTAATTGGATGCAATAAGGGATTTTTGAGTCCCATCCCTATCTGCATGCAAAGAGCAATAAGAGGAGAGCACTAATGACAAAGTGGAGGAGAGAATGTAAAGGTGGGTAGGGAAGAGTTAAACTGAATGTAGTCCAGGTTCAGTGTCATCGGTCAGGATGCAAATAACATCATACATCCGTTCTTAACTGTGTTTTTTTTTTTTAAGTCTGAAGGAAGAGGACAATTTAGCTGGCCACCATTTTCTTGTTAAATTTCATCTAATCGCCCCGGATCCTCCTGTGTCTCTGTGTTTGATCAGCTCCTTTTAAATCAAGCATGATTCATGAAGGGAAGGAGAGAAGAACAAGGGAGATGATGAAAGGTATTGGGACACATCCAGAGTCAGTATGCTTCTTTTCGTGTAGCCTTCAAAGTAATGAAATAGGGACAGAGAAATGGATATGGAGGGAGAGATCTCCCCTTCTTCATATCAACTTCCCCGTCATTGCATCTTGAAACTGGAGAGTTAAAAACGCCGCAGCTCCGGGCATTTTGCCCACAACTTCTTTTTCAGAGTCAGATGAGCATTAGTCCGTGTTTGGGATCCAAACCAATATCTGGCTCTGCGTTAGCGGTTAAAGAACAAATACAAAACCGATTCTCTATCTCAAGAGTGTTTTTATTTTATTTTATTTTTATTTCCAGTGCTCCAGTTTCAAAACTTGAAGCAGTCCTCAGAAATACTCCTCGTACCTGAACAGTGTGTGAAAGAAAACTCAGTCCTTTCACTGAAATGATTCCAGAAATTGATGCTGTAAAGCTGTACTCGAATATTTTGTGTCTCATCACTATGTATATCTGATGTCTTAACAGCATTTCCTTTGTGACAATGAAGCAACCCAGGTGTCGCTAGCATCAAACCTTCTCTTTTTTTTTATTTTTTATTTTTTTAAATGTGTTAAAGAGAATGTGATAGAGACCTGTTTTCGACTTGGTGTGCAGTCTGTCTCTGGCTCCTTCTGTATGCATCTTTCTGGGTTTGTTTCTTATGATTGCAAAAATGAATCATCAAGCCACCAATTAAAATATTTCATTTTTACAGACCTGAATGTGTTGTGGTTGTCACTGCATATCATTTGTGATGTTTCCCACTCTGCCACTTCATTATCCCCTTTGACTTTTTTTTTTTTTTTTTCATCCGAGGTACTGAACTTGAAAGCCAGCCACATTTTTGACAACCTGTGTGGAAGCTTTGCCCCTGCAGGTTTCTCCACTTCCAGGCCAATCGGTAACTAGAGGACGTTTCTACCACTCGCCTACACGAGACCATGACCCCATAAAGCAGCCTGCACCCCCTCATCCCTCCTAATGACAGCCTCAGTCCTGTCATCAGTGATCTACAACCTAATTCAATCTGCAGACACTCTGGGCCTGCCTAATACACTTATATGCACACAAACACGCTCCTTGCTCCGCTGTGGCAGGTGGGCAGGTTAAGAAGACGGTGACCGCGGGCCGGTATAAATATAATTTCCTGTCCTTGGTTGAGCATGCAAAGGAGAAGGGAGCAGAGCGCAGGCCTTCACCCCATCTCATCAACACACCAGTGAGCTTCAACTCTGACCCTTCGAGGCAGGGCGGAAAAATAATTTGCCTGGACAGTGACAGGGGGAAGCAATTGGCTGGAGGGAGATCAAAGCGGGCAGACGGCGGCAACAAGAGCGAGAGTGTAAGGGAGATGAGGAATCAGAGAGAGTCTTTATGTAGGACAGGAGGAAAGAGAGGATGTTTTTTTGTGCCCGGCATATGAACAGAGAATGAGAGGGAAGTGGTGGGGAGCAGGAGAGAAAAGGAAGGGCTGTGCAGCCTCTCTGGCAGCTGGTAAATGGTGTATTAGACTGAACACAGTCTTTAATCCTGCCCGTAGCTCTGGGTCGCTGTCATTTCAAGTGCAGCTGGACTAAACAAACAATAATGGCTCGGCTACTGCAGAGGGCTGGACAGCTTTTGTCGGGCTGAACATGTGCATGTGAGTGTTTGAGAGAAAGTGCTCACTCGCTCCTGCAGTGGGAATCCAGCTCTGAGTGATTGTATAGGCTCTGGCTGCGTTCCATTATTAGGAGGTCAAACTGGCTGCAGCTCCTCGTCGCTGGTCCCATGCTTGTTTCATGCAAACAAAGAGGCTCTGGCATTATTATTGCTTATTTTCAGCGTGGAATTCTGCAGATAAGTTCATATTGAGTGCTTCCCTTACATGCATCAGAGCCAGGCTATTGTAGTCCTGGAGGATTGCCCTGTTGGCTCTGGCACCGGTCACGATGGAGTTTGGTCTTTTGTCTCCGGTTGAGTCGCTTCCAGCAGTGGCATGGCTTAGACCTTCATCGTCAAATATACAATGTGGATAAATCCCTATACACAAACAATTTGAGTACTGAGTTTCAATACCCTGTTTTGTCAGAAAGTAAATGCAGAGGGGCAATGAGAGAGCGCAGTCCAGTGTGAGAGTGGACATATTTCCTTCGGCAATAAAATAAATATGATTAGATGGGACATCTGGGGCTGTTATCTGACCTTCCACTCTGGGTCTGGCTAATCTCCCAGGTCAACACCAAATCATCTCTCGTGATATTACAGGATTGAACACAAGTCTCCAACCTCCCAGGCAGTGCTCTGCTGACCTACACGAGTGGGAGTCCGATCTGAGGAATCTCACAATCCTATTAGGCTGTAAAATGTGTGTTTATTGTGTATGTGTGTGTGTGGAGCTCAGGGCCAGGAGCTCGTAAAGAGCTGATCTGCTGCAAACTTATTAACCTCTATATTAAAGTATGTTGATGTTGGAGAAATGTAGTAGGTTACAAACCCTGGGTTAGGACCCAAACAGGAAATCTACGGCTGTTAGAAGGGTATATTTTTTTATACACATAAAGTGACACATGTGCACACAGGAGAACATTAAAATAAGAATCGTAAATGTTACCGTGCACAAAAAAGTGACTCATCCTAATTAAAAAAGTATGTGTAGAGCTGTTAAAACCACCAAGGTAAACAAAACTGCCCTCTTTTCTCGAGCTGTGTTTAAGACTTGAGCTCGGACTGGTCTGTTGTTTGGTGGCTGTAAAGTGGTGAATTAGCTTCATGTAGGAGACCCCGGCTGACCCCCATTATACAGTCAGGGACACATTTAATTAGCAGCAACTCACGTGAAACGACAAAATGTATTAATATTAATGGAGGTTTAATTGAGGTCGTTTTGGTCCCCCGTCGAGGCTTTCAACCTCTAAAATGGCTGACGTGTGATAGTGCGAGGAGAGGGAGCCCACAGCCCGGGTTCGCCATTTCGTATGTGACCCCGGAGAAGATGACAGCCATCTCCCATAATTCATCTGAAGATGTCACCTTCTTGACAGATGAACAGGCCCTGTGGGCAGTGGGTGTAAGTGTGTGTGATGCCGCGCTTAGCTATACTTGTGGGGACTATCTACTTAGGACATTTTGGCCTGTCCTCACAGGGTAATGGATGATTTTTGTGTCAGATTGTGTGTGTGTGCATGCATCTACATGTGTGAGGTGTCCGCATGTGCACGTCAAACTGAAGGTCAAATCCAACAGGATAATTAATGTCGCTGCTTTTTATATAATGTTAAATCAAACCCTGGAACTGCTCCCTCTGGAGGATCAGCTGTCCAATTTAATTTAGGCTGCAGAGCGAGTAAATGAAAAAGCAAGACCCATGTCTCTGCACCCTGGGACACTGTCTCCGTACCTTTCATCTTCTTTTTATCAAGACCACACAACAGGTTGACAGGGAGTCTGGCACATTTTACCAATCTCCCCCAACGGGACCGTCTATTTAAAAGATATTCCACAAACTCAAGGTAAATCTTTACAAAATGATCCCAGGTGCCTGTTGTAAAATAAGGGGGATTTCAGTTTCTCTACTTTTTCATTACCACAAAACAAATACTTTTAACCAATGAGACAAGCCTAACTTATTATAAATGCAGGATTTATTTTCCATGACTATCACACTGTGCATACAGCAGCCCTTATTTCCATGAGCCTTTCAAATGAATACATGTGTTCACCAATACACACACACAATTGCCGTCATGCTTTCTGTACTCTACTCTTTCAATTTGACAGTAACACAGTGTGACCTTCTCCAGGTTAAAAGCAGACACATAACTGCAGACATTACAATATATGTACACATACAGCACATATAATAATGAGCTTTGTGCTTGCATGAATAATAACATAGATATGGCTTTTCGGCCATGCACGTGTTTATTTTTACATTATCATCATTTGTGAAATAAATATTGAATAAAAACGTTTTCTCTGTGCAAGTTGAAGTCCGATATCTGAAAAAATAATAGTGATAATTTTAACCAAGTAAGAAAAATATGTCAAATTTAATTATATTTTTTAGGTTGGAAGGCAGGGGTTAGGTACCAAAGTTAATTGCTTTTTTAGGTTCCATTTCCTCACTCTTCGGTGTTTAATTATCTCTCGGTGAAATGTGCTATTTTGTGTTCAAGTCACGTTTCAGTGTTGAGTTTAATGCTCGGAGGAGTTCAGTAATTTAGAACAGGCAAATTTGTAGTTACCTAATCCAGTTGAAAGGACCCGCCCACTCCCTGCGGATCATGGATGCAGGAAGCTACAGAGCCGGCTTCGGTGAGACTAAATCATTCATTTTTTATTACATGAAGCTATTACCGACACTGTCTAGGGCTGATTATTATTGTTATAGATCCCTGCAACATTATCCGTCTGTGATTAAACAGAAACAAGAGAAAAATCGAGTAGTTTTTCTTTAGTGCGGGAGGAGTTAGCTAGCTCCTGTCGCTGTTTCGCTAGCGTTAATTTACAGACAGCGTTAGCTTGGGTGTGGATTTAACATTTTATTAAAGTTGTCTCAATCACTGAAGCCTTGACATACGGTGAGGTCATTACAGTTCACAGACGGCTCATGATTAGAGCTAATGTGTCAGCTCTGAGGATTGTCATTGAAACAATACGGATGTCCACAGTGTGATCTCATTGGTCGGAGGAGACACGCTGAACTTTTCTATTGGACAGAGTTCACGGAGCTTTTTGTTTACTAGCGTTTACCCTCCTGGTGCGAAGCATCCTATGCAGTTGTAAAATGTTAGTGTCATGACTCAGGTTTCTTCCCTTTTCTCCTCCATAGTCTGGTACTGTCTCTGTCACTCTAACTTCGTATCTTGTATTCAGATTATTCCAGATTTTGTCCAGATTCAAAAGAACGTTGATTGCTTGTTGCCTTTGCATGAACTACATTGCGCACACAAGAGGTTATACATGCAAACAGATTAATTGTTATTTTTTGTATTATATTAAAAGCCAGGATAGCATTATGGGCCAATGCATGACCCACATTTGTTAATATTGTACTTGTGTGCCCACTTTATATTTCATTATTTTTTGTGTCATTTTTTTTAAAGTTAACCGACATTTAAAATACCTTAACTGTTTCAGTCATTTTTCAAAGAAGAAACGCTAGATATGTTCTGATTTCAGCATCTGACATGAGAGGATTTGGTGCATTTGAAGAAGAATTGGTAGACTGATCGATTGCGAAAGCAGTAGTGCCTGTAATGTAAATGTAGCAATCACTAGAATGTAACTGGAGAGCATTGTGTAATGCTGTGATGTGGTACAGCTGTCCGCAGAAAAGCAGTCAGTTCATCCTAATATGAAGTTTTAATAATAAATAAATAGTTACCTGTCATAACAGTTTTTTTCAGGTAGGATCCCAGCCTCTGATTTTGCCAAAAATGTAGTGATTTGTTCCTTTGGTTACACCATATCTCTCAGAAGGAAACAAAAAATCATTGAGCTTTGTTGAGTAGATTTTTTCCGTTATATTGCTGAAAAATAGACAGATCCTGAAACCAATTGCTGCCTACGGACACAGCAAATTAAACTAAAGTTGACAGAACTAAATTGCTCTTTACAGAAACCCTCTGTCCAAAAATCAGCTGACACCTGCTTTTCCCAAGGCTTCCCAGGATAGTTGCCAGCTTTTCCCTGTTGGAAATCCAAGCTTGTTTGGATTCAGCTTAAATGGGTTGTAATTCTTCTCACAATTTGCATCACAGAGCATTTCACAAGTGTCTCCAGTGGTTAGTGATGAACAGATGTGGCCTCCAGCTTACATTTTTTTAATGTGTGTTAAAGTTGCACCACTGCAAAATATGCAAACGCTCACATTCAGTCGTACAGCGAGAGCAGAGGATTTGGCTCCTCGCCTTGGATGGCGGCTTCAAAACTGTGTTTGAGTTGTTTAACAAATTAACAGTATCCTACTGTGTTTGGCAGTGCAGCTGAAAGATGCATCCCAGTGCTAACAAGGATATTTTCTGATACTGGTATATATCATATGTTGAAGCAGTGAAAGGTGTCCCACTGTTATGTAATATATAAATGTATTAGATAACTCAAATCCCAGTCACATAGGCAAAGACACAAAACTTCAATAAGTAATTGTGTTTAGTGTTACATTTGATTTAATTTAAACCATTTGCATGCAGCCATTGTTTTCATGAGATCAGACTTTCTGTTTCGATTACAGGATACTGATAAAGCCACACTATCCAGATACTGTTACTGAACAGTTAAAGTCATGATGTCAGAAATTTAAGGTTTATGCAACACAACGTACTGTAGATATGGAAAAAAAATCACAAAGTGGTACAAGACAGCGATGTAATATATGTGTATGAATTGTTTATAATAATGTTATTTCAGGTTAAAAATCATTTTTGTTTTTTGACAAGAATCCCCAGAACTATTTTGTAAAAGCTGGATTGTAAAAGCCAACTTATTTCCTTAGCATGTTTTTTCACACCAGAGGAAAAAGAGGAACACACCCAGGTCTAATTTGTCTTCTGTGATGTTGCAGCATATTTTAAATATAATAATATATAAGAAATTATCTGTACAATGACACATCTGCAGTCATTAAATGTATATAATCATAGTATGATTCTGCTGATATTAGTATTAAAACTTATTACCTTGCAAACGGTAAGAACAGAAGCCCTAAAAAGACTGATTGGATACATTTTATTTTCTCCGTTTTGCCGCGATAACATGTTAATTTTAGTAGATTTCAAAACAAACCTTCTTTATAGGATCGTTTATTAAGAAAACAGCATTTGTTTTTGTTGAGATAAAGAGATATATTTGTTGTTTTGAGAAAAACAAAGGAAAATGTATCTTGTCATCTTAAGAAAACGAACGTTGTTTTCTCGATAACGAGAAAAATAATGCCAGAAAACTTAACTCACTGCCAAACTGAGAAAACAAAAATTTATTTAATCATGTCCTTTTAGGGCTTCCGTGGATACACATGTATCAAAGCTAAAGTCTTAATCTCTCTGTCAGTGAAATATAGTGTTAACAATGTAACATAACATATAACACATGTAAAACCCCTTAGGGAAATCTCTCCCTGTTATCTGAACTGAGGGTCTAAAGATATAGAGGGGTTGTAATCTAGACAGATTGAGGCTGATTGAGGTGGTTTTTAGTGTTGGGTCATGTAAGTTAAATTGATCAGCGTGGACAGTACATGAATGTTAACTTTTGCATGTAGCCTGACTGATTGTATACCTGTGTGCTTTGGGTGGCTCAAGTGTGAACAAAGATGCGTCCCGGCTGTCCACTTGTGATACGATCACATCTAAAAACCAAGACTAAACACACCCCACGTGTCACCCAAATGCTTTTAGCGCAATTTGTAACCAACACAGAGCTTACTTTCTCTTTCGTGTCACTATATCACATCCTCTTACTGCCTTTCTGTTGTGATTCCTCCTCTCATTCACCACCACTCTCCACCTAACGTCTACCTCCTCTGTGTTTTTTTTTATTTTAATTTTCAGGTGTATGCTTGAGGATGTGGCTTCTGTGCATCCTGCTGCTCTCGTCGCTCTCTGCAGTTTGTGGGGCTGCAGACTCAAAGGCTGTCACCACCACACTAACAACCAAATGGGCTGATACTCCCCTGCTGCTAGAGGCCAGGTATGACACCGCCGCATTACATCTGACATTAAGTTTTGGAAGCAGATAATAGATAAATCAATGTCCTGAGGGTTATTCCTGAGACTGTCCTCTAAGTGAGTTTCAACTTCTGCGCCACTGAAATGTCCTTGAGCAAGACACTGAATACTTAACGGCTTCAGATGCTGTCCTGTTTGCTGTAGCTGACACTGTCGTACGACTTTGGCGAAGAAAAACTTTCCTGTGTTTGTTGCATATGCATTCACCCCCCTCATGAATCTGTTGCCTTGAAATTCTTTTGTCCTCAGTGAGTTTCTGGCAGAGGAGAGCCAGGAGAAGTTCTGGGACTTCGTGGAGGCCAATCAGAACATAGAAGGAGACCATGATGGTAAAAGTGAAACCGCTTCAGACTCTCAAGGCTAGATTTCACTTTCAGTCTCAGTGCTGTGAGCGGCTGAATTTATGATGTGTATGCAACGTCTTGGCAGTAATTGCAGTGTCAGTGTTTTGGCCAAGCACTTGTGCAAGCAATAAGATGATATAATGGAGCTGCAAGCTGTATTTTTGTTTGTGTGTTAACAACAGAGAGTGAGAAGACTGCTCACTAATGTCTGAGTGTGTCTCTTGTCCTCTCACAGACACTGATCAGTCCTACTATGAGCTGATTGTGAAGAAAGCCAGTGCCTTGCTCAGCCCCGTCCAGTTAAACATGCTGAAGTTTGCCCTGTCGTTGAGAGCCTACTCTGCAACAGTGCACTCCTTCCGACAGGTAACAGGAGGATGACTTGCACTTTGTTTTTTAAGGCTTGTGCATCCACATGAAGAGGATTGTGTTAATGATGCTGCTGTTTTATTATATTTTTAGATAGCATCCACTGAGCCTCCTCCCTCTGGCTGCTCAGCGTTTTTCAGCGTCCACGGAGAGAAGTCATGTGACACTGAAAGCTTAGAAACACTGTTGAAATTTGCAGCTGAAAGGTAAAAGAAAGAAGCAGAATACAAGTGGCCGCAAAGTAGAAAATTGAAAGATTTTGTGATTCACAGCATCGTCTCTCTCTTTCAGGCCAAAGCCGTACCTTTTCAAAGGTGATCATAAATACCCAGGATCAAATCCGGACGCTCCCGTCGTCATTCTCTACGCCGAGGTTGGAACGCCAGATTTCCAGTTGCTTCACCAAGCCGTACTGGCCAAAGTCTACGAAGGCTCTGTCGTCTATGTGCTCCGCCATTACCTGGCTGTAGGTGTTTCACACACAAGAACAGTGCTGCAGATTAAATTATTATATTATTATTAATATCGATATTATTATATTTTTCAACAAAATCCATTAGGATGTGAAAATGGTGTGAAGCCTGAACATTTTAATTTTTCAGTTTGTACCTACCACTTCCTTCTTCTCTGGCTTATAGATACAGTGGTGGTGTTGTAGTGCCCCCTACTGGTTCTCTGCTGTCATTGACTTTATTTCATCATTCACCTGTTATAAGAAATATGAATGTTTTGGCATTTCAGAATTATTTTTCAACAGTATCCCACTCTCTGATCTTACCCAAAATGTAATCATTCATTCTTGTGGTAATACCCTATCAGTCCAAAAAAAAAATCTAGAGCTCCTCATAAATTTCTCCATTAAAATGTTGGCTGACAAACAAACAAACCACCTCAGGAAAAAACATTACCTCCTTGGCAGAGGTAACAATTTTGACTAATCGTAGGTAGCATAAAAAGTCATATTCTGGTAATTGTGTTTTACATTGGGACAATAATTATTGTTCGTCGATGTTTTCATATAAAGGATAAATGCTGTCCTTGCGAGTAGACATCAGGCAAAAACCCAGAGTTACTCTGAGGACGAGTCATAAAAAATGAACAGACCCTGCTCAGATTAAGGCACTTAACCCAATTTACTTCCAGCAGAAACACATTGTTGTTCAAAAGGAAGACAGTAGCTGTACTGAGCAGCTCCCACATGTGAATATACTTTATGTACTTGTTAGTGCGCAAGGGGCAAGATGATGATTTGAGAGCACTTGTCTTTTCAGTTGTCCTCATCCTAAAATAAACTAATTCAGACTAAGTGGGCTCCTCATTTCCACCTGGGATGAAAAGTGCTTCTCCAGTTTCTCATGCCAAGTTGAAGTTGGATTGCTTCTCCCCTCACATGCAAATACAGTCGATACTTTTCTTTTTTTCCTCGCTCTCTAATTATGCTAAATTATGCTCACCATCTGTCTGTTAGGCATGAAGCGCCGGTCACTGGAAATGCTGTAACACTTAACTTGTACACTTTACTTGGTAGCTTCAGAGCCAGAGAGGGGACAGCAAGTGTCTCCAGTACTTAGAAAGCAACAGCTGGTTGTGTGTTGTTGAAAGCTGTCACTGTAGTCAGCCAGCACGTGTGTGTAAAGCAGGTGAGATCAATCGTTCACAAGAAAGTTAATGAAGCCTTTCACAACAACAGAAACGTTGTTTAATTAGTCATCAGTGCAGCTGCAATAAAACCAGTTAGACAGCTTGATTTCTTTCTGATTTAACTAGTGTGTGTGTGCCTTTTGAATGCATTTAGCCTCATCCTGCAGTAGCGTGTCAAGGCACATCAAAGGATGCGACACCCTCGTGAGGGATAAGGACGACTTCTGCCTTCAGTGTTTTCACAATGTTTCTCTTTCCTGCAGAAATCAAGCGAAAAGAAAGTGTATCTGTCCGGGTACGGAGTGGAGCTGGCGATCAAAAGCCAGGAGTACAAGGCAAAGGACGACACACAAGTCCAAGGTGCACACACACACACACACACACAGTCGATGCGCACATGCCCGCAATGCTGTAATCTCAGAGGAGTCCTGATGCGAATATCGAGGTAATTGATTGTGGTTTCAGGGGCGGAGGTGAATGCTACAGTGATCGGGGAGAACGATCCAGTGGACGAGGTCCAGGGATTCCTTTTTGGCAAACTCAAGTGAGTGACTCCGTGTCAGGCCCATGATAAAACATTTAAAGCTTGGATTAGCTCCAGGATCGGCACCACTCTAGCCAAGCCTTTTTGTACAGTTTTTCCTCCACACTTTATCCCCTGGAGGCCCCGACCATAACCCTGTATCTCTGCTAAACTAACCTGAAAAGAACCAAATCAATCTGTGAATCCAACTACTCTCTCTTAATTAGCAATTTAGTCCTTTTAGCAGATGCATTTACTCCCTCTCTCTCTCTGTCTGTCTTCCTCTCGCCAGGACCCTCTACCCAGAGCTGAAAGAACAGTTGAAAGAGTTGAGAAAGCATTTAATCGAAAGCACCAATGAAATGGCGCCTCTGAAAGTCTGGCAGATGCAAGGTGGGCTTCCTTCCAAATCATGTTCTCCTCTTTCAGCCATCAGCAAATTTTCTGTTTTTCTGCCGTTTCCTGCTGAGTGATTGGATTTGTCAATACAAACAAGCCATGCGAGGAAGTATCCATTTATGATATTACATCTGCTGTGAATAATCGTACAACAGACTGAAACAAACACGTCAAAACCCACAAAGAGCCAACATCTTGACAAGCTAGCAAAAATAAACCACAGGGCCCTTCTCATCTCACAGATAACACTTGCGGGTGTTATTCCCGTCACTTAAATTTTCAGGAAATCAATTTTACGATCCTGTAAATATATACCCACAGGACTCCAACTGAGTTCTGTGTCAGGGAGTTTCATTGCTGTGGCTGACACAAGATGATTATCTAATGGCAAAAATCCCAGGTCATTATCCCCATCGAAATCCAATCAATTGTCCTTTGAACCGAAGAGGCTTTTATGTCCGTACAGTTTCATAGAAATCACATCACACAACAGATATTTTGGTAACTTTACAAATTAAATTGAGCAAAAACATCTTCACTTCACTGCTGATTGTATGTAACGATAACCAGTGAAACTCAATCAGTTCAGATGTAGATATAGATGTAGGTGGTTTAAATAGGTGGACATGGAAACTGTAAATCTAACTGTGGTACGACCAAACAACTGGACCAATACCGCGATATTTAATGATAGTACATGTGTGATTAAATCCATCAGTCTTTACTAGAAAGTACCATATTTTCCGGACTATTGAGCGCACCTGTCAATAAGCCGCTATTGCATTTATTCGAACAGTTTCATGTGGTCCACTCTGACCGGGTCTGATGTGACGACGCTAAATGTATCGGCGGCACGGAGCTTGCTAGCTTGTAAAAAGCTAACGAGCCGATACATTAGCCACACCGGTGTTGAAGTTCAAAGCATCGGAAAAAAGTAGCGGCTTATAGTCCGGAAAATACGGTACTCAGAGAGCACAAACCTCCACCAAGTTATAATCCAGTACTGTACCGATGCTACACACTGAACACTGTTGCCCCCTTATGGTGAAATAGTGACAATATCTTGTGTAACCTTCACATTATAAGAGAGTAGGATTTTTCAGAAAGGATCCCATCTTCTGATTTTGCCTAAAATTGAAGGATTTATTTCTCGGGTAATTAAAAAAAAAAAGAATCAAGCAGTTTTTCTGACGATGTGCCAACAAATAAACAAATAAACAAACAAACTAATGCAGTCAAAAACATCTCAAAGTAATGAAAAGGCTACATGTGTAAACAGGGCATCATCTAAGTTGTCCTCTGAATGACGTGTAGCTCCCACTGAGGACATTTTAGGACGCCGTTTTTGTCCAGCTTCTGTCTTCACTCTTTACAAATAACAGTTGCAGTCTCTTTTTCATAATTGCATCTTTTTGTGAGAACTACTTTTACGACTGTCGGAGAAATGATAATATAGTGCAGTAAAAGCTGCTTGAATTGCTGTCCATCACCAGAATGTGATTTCCCTTTATGGGTTAATGTAAGCGCGTAACACTTAATAAGATCCTGAAAGTGAGTTTAAAACATCTGCTGCACTCGCTCCATCACACTTGATGCACTGAAAGCTTTGAAATGTGACTTATTCCTGTGGGAGAGCTGGCATCTCTGTCCCGTTAGTGAGATGAATTAGAAGAAATTAATATTTGCTTCTGTTGCTTTAGCGATGATGTCATTCCATTAGCAGCAGATAATGTATCTGTATAGATATTTAATCAATGACTGCGATCGATCAGTGTCTCCTTGATACATTTGAGCCATAATATCTTGACGATACGAGAACACTGGCCGCTGGGAGATAACGGCATTATTGATCAGGATTACATCATCTATCGATTACGCACTCAAACCCGCTCTCGCTGATGTAATTGCATGTTACTGCAGGTCATTTTTGTCACTTTTGCTGGTAAATACTTATTTTTATGGCATTTCTGTGCACTGAACGTCTTGTTTCCACCACCGGTTGTGGTCAGGATGTGAGCGCGTGGCTGCTTTGATTGTGGCGGATGAAGGATGCGAGAGGATGAGGGGGTTGAGCTCGACTGTCAGACTGTCAACCGGGCGTCTGTCTTTATCTCCTAACCCCGCTGGGGCTCATTAGCTCAGCCTGTTTACACAGAGAGGGAGACCTCCAGGGGCTAATAATCTCACAGGCTACAACACCATTACAGAGATGCTCACTGCATTAAAATAATCCTCTCATAACCTTCTCTCTCCTGGAAGCAGAGCATCATATATTTATATCTTTTTTTACTCTTAAACAAACAAAAAAAGTATTTACTTGGATTTGTACACATGTATTTATATTAGTGGATCCACAGCCTCCTTGTGACCTGTGGACTCCAGATGATCAGTCAACTATTGTCCCAGTAACATTTGGTTCAAGCCCCTGTTGTTCTTTATTTCTTTTTCGACTCGATCCTTCAGAAATGTGAACGCTCTTTTAGTTTATTCTGACTCCATATTCACACTGCTTTGATGTTTTTGAAACTTTCTCGTATCCTCTTGTGCGTTCCTTGTTCTCCTCTCCACTTTTGTCCACTCATCTCTTGCCCATTTTTGCCCTCTTTGCCTACCTACCTGTCCACCCACCTTCTCTTTTATAGATCTGAGCTTCCAGACAGCAGCTCGCATCCTTGCTGCTCCCGCTGTTGATGCCCTCAATGTTATGAAAGACCTCAGTCAGAACTTCCCCACCAAAGCCAGGTAGAGAAAACACACACTCACACAAGCAGTAGCTGCAGGAAGAAGTTTAGGTTCGTATAGATATCGACTCGTCTGCGGTTTTACATTTCCGTCTGCTCTTTCCCCCTCACAGGTCCATCACTAAAACAGTGGTCAGCGCTGATATCCGCAAAGAGATCGGCGAGAACCAAAAGGTTTGTTCTTCCTTTCATGTTCTGATTTTTCATCTACAGTCACTTTCATCCTGGCGTCGCTCTGCGTTTGATAAACCCACAATTCAAACCAGAATGAACAAAATTTCAGCTTAACTTCACTGCTGATTTAAATCCACCAATACCCAGTGAATCCTAATGTGTTTGGTTCTGTTCAGGTGAAGTCCTGAGATTTGTGGAGTGGATAATTAATGGAAGCTGTGGACCAAATAACTGGACCAAGACCTCCTGTAATGAGGAGTCTGGGCTGATAAAACATTAATAACAATATTAAATCCATCTGCTGAGTAATTTTAGTCATTTTAACAGCAGTCTTTACTAGTAAGCACTGATACCCCTTTTCCACCAAACAAGAACAGGTGCTAGTCCTGGTGATTAGTTGGTTCAGATCCCGTTTCTCCTATGAACCAGTTTGCTTTTCAACTGGCAAGGAGCCAAGTTGGGGCCGCGTCATCGTAAAAGGTCAGTACGTCACTGCATAGGTAGCCGGTTCACAACAACCGGCCACTAGCAAGCTAGCTGCTGTTAACAAACTACTGTTACCCTGTTACTATCAGTCCATGAAAAAAATATATTTTTCAGCGGATATTCTAGTTACAACGTGATTACAAAGCAGTGTTGCATTTCTACGTGCGGTATTTATTCAGTTTTGGGAATTTATGATGTCCTTCCTGGTCACATATGGCGAAGTGCACCCTCGCTGTAATAATGTTTAAATGGAGGAGTGCATATCATGTGCATACAAGTGTTGTTCCTGGTTTTACAAGTCTACACTGAGATCCAAAGCCAAAACCGTATTTTCATTACTCTACTCTTCTACTATTGCTATGTTTCTACTGTCGGTCCCCCAGCTCCTGGTGTAGTTGCTGCTTAATCGGTGCTAAGTCTGGCCCAGCAAAGAAGTGGGGTCAGAGGTGGCCCTTGGTTTAGCAGCTGGGGCCGGTTCTCGGTGGAAACACAACAAACTGGGGTTAAGTCTGGAACTGGCCCTGGAACCTGTTTGGTGGAAAAGGCGTATGTGAGCACAAACCTCTTCCAGGGCATAATCCAGCTGTCCAGACTAAACACTGCTGCCCTCTTGTGGTGAAATAGCAACAGCACCTTTTCTAAAACATTCTTCAACTATACATGATTGGGATTTCTTTTGATCACTTGATGTATTGATTGATGCTGTTTCCTAAAACCACTCGGCATCACACGCTGGATGGCTTTTAATGTAAAAAAAAAAAACATTGGTTGATGTTAGATCTACTGTTTTATAAATGAA
>OOFC01014041.1:0-10919 GCA_900323345.1 Pseudochromis fuscus
GTTTAAATTGTGACATCATCCTATCGTGGCAGACTGACCTGATAATTAAAGAGCACTTCACTGTCAGAGGCTGACACTAAAACACACTGACCCAGACACACACACACACACACACACACACACACACACACACACACACACACACACATGCACAAACAACGCAGGCAATCAGCACACAAGGACAAACTCAAACATAGCCCACAGACACACAAAAAGACTGAAACACAGCATTACACTCAACTAGGTGCTTAACGCATGCTCAAAGTTCTATGAATTATTTATTCCCCTGCCTTTATGTCAAAATGAGTCACCATAGTAACCATATGAAGGACAGTCTCTTTCACTATCTCACCTCTTTTGCTCCTCCCTTTCTTTCAGTTCTCTTTTTCTAATTGGTCTTTTTTTTATTTTCCCTTTACTTCACTTCTTTGCTGTTGCTTGCATAAACCTCTTTAATTACCTACCTTAGTAATGAATACTGTATGTTTGTGTGTGTGTGTGTGAGCTGTCTGGGTGCAGTGAGAAGCAAGTCACTAAGCTTCGCTTTGATGCTACTGACATGACATACAATAAAGCAAACTTTAAATCCCGCTTTTATGTCCTCTCTATGCCCACCCTTCTCTCTTTCCCTTTGATTCTGTTATTCTTGCACTTTTATCCATCTTACTTTGTTCTCCCTCTCGTTACAGGTTCATTACCCAAGTGGGTTGTCAACAAGTCTTCTCACTTTCTTGCTCCTCGCGTAAGTCATGTGCAGATTAATACAGCTCCTGTGAGCGTTTTGTGTGTTTGTTCAAGTGGTAATCCACAGTGCCTGTGAAATATGTAGATCTTGTGTGCACTCTCTTTTACACACTGCTAATACATGCTGTTTACTGTATTTGTTTTTCTGTTTGAGGGTGTGTGCATGTTTGTTGAAATAGGGCAGAGATTCTCTAGAGAGCACCATGGGATAGAGGAGTCCCTTGATGGTCGTGTCAGAAAATAGCAGCTCAGTGAGATGCACAGGTTGCACTGAAAATAACCGCTCCACTGCAATGATTGCAACTGAATGACTGAAGGAAAAGTGTTCTTAGCATTATAGATATTTGTTATTACTGATACCTCACACTATAAATACAGTATACTGCTGGATTTTTCTTTAGGATTTTTTTATTTGTACCCATAATCGTCTAGTTTCCTTTTCACCTTGGGCAAAAAGGCACCTGATCATTTTGTGATGACTTTTAGGTTGAACTTAAATTTCTCTGATTTGTGCGGGTTTACTCACAAGAGCTCTCCAAGTATCTCCCTCTTTTCTTGTCTACCCACTTTACAACTGTGTAGACATCTCCATCTCTCACAACTTTTCTACTGTTTTTCTTGATCCTGTCACTCATTCATTTCCAACTTTTTTTCTGTAGTGCTATTTCTGTCCTCTGTGTTTGTGTTCGTCATCTGTGGTCGTCTTCTGACTATTGACCAAGAAAAGTGCCAGTAATTTCTTTTCTGTTCAATGAATTTCCTGAGGATCAACGCAAATCTGTTGTCTTCCTTCAGTTAATGACCTTCTGTGCTCTTTTTTTTTAAGGCAATGAAGAAGATCAACAAAGCCTGTATAAAGTACTTGGACTGGAAGCAGAGACATAACCCAGGCTTCAAGCCGTGGCTCTACCCTGAACAGACTACATTACCCAGCATCCCACTCTCTGACCTCAGCATCCAGCGTGCTGAGAGCCTGGAGAATATTGATGAGAGCTCGCTGGCTGAGACCCAAGAGAGAGAAGACAGCGACTAACACTCACACACACACACACAATCCACAGTTCTTACACACACTAATGCAGGGATAGATGAATGCCTGATAAACATCCAGGCATGTATGTATGTGCATTTTCATGCATATACGTACTTGCATCCATATTGTCCATGTAAATACATATGCAGGGATACAAATGGGTACATGTATGTAAGCATTCATGCACAAAGACAAACTCATACTTTACCAATTTCATTGCATATGTACATGCATAATGTATGAACACATACACATACAAACTTGCAGCACACACAGTACCCACCCTCTCTCAATGGACTCCAAAAAAGTACTTTTACAAGTAAGATTGATTTATTGTTCAAGTGTTTACAGACTAACCTGACAGTGCACGTCATTCTGTCATTCAAAATAGGACCAATAGATTATATCCTTTTTTAGCAAATCTCAGTCTGACTGCTGATGATCTCTACTCATTTATACTATACTAATGCACCCAGACATGTATACACCCTAAATTACTATCTCTCTGCCTATGTTGTCTTTCTGTCTGTCATTATGTGTCTCCACCACATTTTGTAAGCACATAATAAATATGCAGATGTGCATAAGGCAGCTGGAACACCCAACCCAATCTGCATCCCTTTTTAACACACAGACACACACAGACACACACAGTCAGAATTTACACTCATGCGTACTGTCTGCTCCTCTATTTGAGAGATGTATGAATGTATGTAGAGTTTAAAAATTAAATCCAGATTCCTACAAAGGTTTTCAAATTTCACCGGTGATCTGAGTGTTTCTTTTTTTCTGTGTTTGTGTGTTTCACCTGTGTCACTGCCGTTACTTGGGTTGATGTGTGATGCTGCCTGCAGGTTTGCACGGCTGCGTTGATGCTAAAATAGGTATAAAGAATCATTGACCTGATTAACTGTTTGATCTGCCCTCATTTACATGTTCTTTCTGTGACACATGCACACAGACAAAGCACTGATTTTAATACTGTACTGCTGTGATTAGAACAGGGAAACACCTGCATGCAGCCTACTCATAAAGAGTTTTAACTCACTGGAAAGTGTGTATGTGTATTCATTTGACTGTGCATCCATGCCCTCGCATGTGTGGCGCGTATGTGTGAGCAGTGGCCTAGATCAGAATTAGGAATCCCCCAATCTGTTGGCATGGCAACTCTGAGATCGACTCAGCACCATAGAGAGACACAGAGTGATGGGAGCTTGCATGTCACTGCGGAAGTGATTTATTGCAGGGTGTGTGCCCATCCGTCCATATGCAGGATTAGACTAAGAGCATGCACAGTATATTTTCAATTCCCCATGTGTTGAATGACATGAAACAGTAGCATGACTTTACAGGATGGCTAAAGACTATATTACAAACACTGGCCTCACACAAGGTTAGACCATTATTTTAAAGCTTGTGATACTGTGAGCTATTCAGGTTCCTCAGTAAGAGAAACATGACCATGCCCATGATTTTTGCATGTCTTCCTCTCTGTCTGTTCCTTTTTTTACAACATTCGCCTCTGCCTATGCACCAGCTGATAAAGTATGAATGATGAAAGATAGAGTATGTGAGGGATGCATAAAAGGCTGAAGGTGAATACAGCTTGGGCTCTTCTGATTCTTCCTCTCTGTCTTTTTTTTCTTTCCTACAGCTGTATTGACTGTTTATTCCTCTGCCCTTATATATAACCATCCATCCATCCTCAGGGTCCTAATGAGGCCTCTCACCCAGCCATCATCATTATGTGTGAGTGTGTAAAGGGAAAAGACTGCATGTGTGCTACTGTGAACTGTGTCTCCTAGTGGCATCCCTGTATTGTCTTCCACCCGCCTCCGCAGCGGGAGGAGACATATAAGCAGCGTGACGGCCGGCAACCCTCTGTGTGTGTGTTTCTGCATATGTGTCACACCGCCACCCCCACAGCAACCCGGCCCACCAGGGCTGATAGCCTGCTGATGACTCACCCCACCCCACCTCTCTTCATCTCCTCTCCCACTCCATCTCCCACTGTCTCCTGTTTTCTCCCCATGCTCTGTTCCTCAGTTTCTCCTCTGCTCTGTTTCTCTTCTTCTTCCTCTCACCCCCTCCTCATCCTCTTCTCATCCAAACCTCTCGTCTTTCGATCCTTCTCCTGGCATCACTTTTTACCTGTCCCCATGTCTAGATTTCTTCTACTACCACTCTTGTCTTAGACTCTCCTCATTTCCCCTTTCCTGCATCTCATCCATTTGTTCTCCCTCATTTATTCTCATCTTGTCCCATTTTCTCTTCTCTGCTCCTAAACTACATTTATTGCTCTTTAGCCTTTTCTGTTCTTTTTGCCTCCCGGTCTTCCGTCTTTGACTTTTACTCGTTCTCCCCCTACCACCCCTCACATTTTGCCACTTTATTTTCGCCTCTTCTTCTTCCCTCCTCCATTACGAGCTAACCATTGTGGTCCATACACCATGTCTCATGTGAAATGGAAAACATACTTCCAAGTCACTGGCTTGTCCCAGAGTCTGTGTATTGTTTGTTCAGCCTCCTGAAGGTTATTACCCTTTTACTCCTATGTCTTTTGGCTGACAGGGCTGCTGATTGAGAAATGAGGAAACCCAACTCACTGAATCACGTGTGACACACAAATACACACAGAGGCTATAATAACAGCCACATTTCCCTTTCAGCTCTATAACAACCCTGATGAACATTATAGGTTTGACAGAATACAGTGAAATGTGACCTTTTTTTGACATCTTAAGCTCATGGTGTTCAGAGTCGCGTTGGACATCATGATGTATGGTGTGACTGTGAAGACTAAGGTTTCTAGTTTGGTTTTCTTAGGACTTTTATTGCACACTGACCTCCTCCTGTTTCAGTTTCTTTCATCTCGCTAACTCTCAGTGGTTGAAAAACAAATCAAAGGAATCCTTTTTTAATAATTTAAAGATGATTTCGATGCAACATTCACTTTCTAATATAAATGCGGCTTCTCTTGTTCATTTTGCGCTTCTTATTTAAAAAATAAATCTTGTCAGGGCCTTTTTGAAATCCACTCACAAGCATAATATCTTGCTGGTGAGTGGTTGCCCTCTTCTGGTTCCTGTGGGACCTTACAACTAAAAAAATAAATAAATAAATAACAGCAGCCTGTCTGATTTAATGAATGCCACATCACCGCCACCTCAGGACCACTGTCTGTTCTGACATAATTCTATTATCTAAGATTTTACCTGGTGGAAACTATACACTTAAATCTCTACTTCTCATTTGACTTTTATACTATTGTAACTGGATGGAGAGGCAACTTTTCATAGAATATATAAAATAACATAAGTGGCCCTTAGTGAAATTAATTATTATATGATGTGTGCGTCCATATACTATACTGAAACATATAATCTGTATAGCCATAACCTTGTCTGAACCCCAGTTGTTGGCAGTGAGAGGTAAGTGGGGGGGAAATATCTGGTTTAAAGGGCATTTGCATGAGAACAGACGGGGCTATCCAGTCTTTCTCAGTGGTCACATGATGGTTGTACGGAAGTTTTCGCTAATTTTCTTCATTAAGGTATCCGTAGTTGACATGAAAAACACCGAAAACGCCAAGTCGATTTCCTTCAAAATAAAGTAAACTACCCTTGAATATACATACCGTCTATTTTATTTTGAAAGGTTGGCACCAGAAGTTGTACCCCCGCTTTCTTCCAACTTGACACCTCGATATGCCTGTGAGCTGCTGCTTTTTTATCCGTGAGAAAAAATGTTATCCGCTGTTTGGCGTCGCAGTTGTGGCCGCTAATTTTACCTCGGAGACAAAACCTCAGTATATTTCACTGAGTTGGACACTTGTGTGGAGAAAGGGTAAGTAAATGACTTGAATGTGCAACTTTTATGTATCACAAAAGGGAAACTTTGTAGAGCTGATAGGCGCACACATTAAGTCAAAGAGCGTAAATAAAACCCATTTAAAGTGAACAGCGGACTGGTGTTGTCAAGGTTACATTAATGTCCGAATGTAACGTTGCTTTAGCCACAAATGTAACGTTTCTCAGCGGTGAACAAAGTAGGAAACATTTTAGATAACAAGACTTCAACCTCTAAGTCCGGTTCTGCTTTTTTTCTTCTTTTTTTAAAAGCAGCTTAGCCATTAATGAAGAGGAGGAAATAATTCTCCACCATCGCTGAGGCTGCTGCTGACTTGTTACGTGTGTTTCCCAGGTATTTCCCAGTTGCCACAGGCTCCTCTGTTTTTCCTTTGGCTGTTTATCCCCAGTTAACCCTCTAATCTGTTTACATGCATGGTTCTGACTTTAAAATTCTCTAAAGAAACTAATGGATGGAGTTATGATTGGTCCCCCGAGATTATCCCTAACCTGTGTATCAGCAGGTGGTTTGTGACAGGTGGTTATCCAGGTGGTTACCCTCTCTGACATGCAGTAGCAGTGAACACTGTATTCCACCATAGCTGCGGAAGATTTCTTCATCAGCCCATTTCTGCTTTTTTGTACACTTGTGCACCTTTTTTTCTGGGGTTCTTACATAGAGTGGCTTAGGTGTGATCAATAGTGAAACTGTGTGAACATTAGATCAGATAAGCAATCAAGATCAGTGGAAAGTGTTTTCCTGTAACTTTGAAATAATTTGTTGTTGTTTTTTTCAAAAGTGTACTGTACAGCTGTAGAGGAACATGTTTGCATGTGAGTTAACAGTCTTAAAATAGTTTAAATTTTGCATGATTGGTTTGCCCACTACACTCTTACAGTTCTGAATTTAGTGCTGTAACTGAGCCACATCAATTGATGTCCATGGCTGTCATGGTTGTGTAGATAATATTCTGCTCTGTCAGTTCCTCAGTGCCACTAATTTATTGCCACACACACACACACACACACACACACACACACACACACACAAAATACCTGCTAAATGTTATTTTAGCACAGTGTTATGTGCCCCCTTTTTATATCCTGCACTACACTGGAAGCTGTTAATGCATCAGCCTCTGACCGTCTGCTTTTGGTTTTTAAGTGCAAACTAAGAGCCACAAAATGTAGAGTTACAGGATGTTGTTTATCAACGCACAAGTGGAAGTATCTCTCTACCCCTCAACTCCACATTGCTAGTGTAAGACTATGCTAATGTAAGCCACTTAAATTCACAATCTTGATTCCTACAGATTCTACTGAGGTTGTAAGCTCTAAATTATTTACTGATAACTGACACGCTACTGTAGCTTAAAGATTTATCAATAGTTGTCTCTGCATTTCTTTCTTGCCCTCTTGTGTGTACCACTTTTCTGCCTTATTTTCTCACTGTCTCCCTCCGTCTGGCTCATACACTCACATGATTACTCGCTACTGAATCACTCCATAATGAGGTGAGAGGAGGACGAGTATCCCACTGGTTCATAGGGTGAATAGGCCAGCATAACTGTAAAATTACACTGACTAAATTGACGAGTGCAAGTAGTGTTAATTAGAGCCTGTAATTAGAGTCATGTATTTGGCCAAGGTTATAAATTCTGCTTCAAGACCGGACATTTTCACAAGGGAAAGGAACACGTCCCTTGGTGATAAGTTTGCACATCTTGTTATAAGGAAGTTAGCTTGGCATGCACCCTAAAACATGCTGGGTTGTGTTAACCCAGAACTGGGTAAATAATGGACTAACTACATACTGACTTACTGAACAGTAAGATGGTGTAAAAACAACAAAACACTGTAAAACACTAAAAGACTGGGTAAAGGTAACATAATACCACGTAAAAACAATGAATTGTTGGGTAAAAATAATCAAAGTAAAGAGTAAAAACAACAAAATGTTGTGCTGAAACTATAAGATATTGGGTTAAAACAACCTATCTTGCTGGGTTAAATTATCCCAGCATGTAGTTAGTCTAATATCTCCCAATTCTGCGTAAAAACAACTCAGTATTTTTTGTGTGTGGAGGAGCTAATTTTATTTATCTCCCACAGAAGTTATTTTGCTTATGAAAGCCAATCTTTAAAGACATCAGTTTTCTTCAACCTTTAAGTAATATCAACTGATAGGTAATATGATCTAAACTTCATACACATTAAGGTCAGATCATAGTTTTTTATCACAGGTGGAGGAATTTGGTTCAATTGTTGGACTCTGAGGCTAAATGTGTTCAGTAGGTCTGGGTGAGTTGCCATGGGAAACATGCTCTTGTGAAATATTGCACCCCGAAGAGTTGAGCGGTGAGTGTGGTCGCACACACACAAGGTTGTTCACTAGAGGACATTGTTCATATGCATCGCTGTACTGGCAGGACTGAGTCACTATTCAGTTCTAATTGAAAGTGGGCTGAAAGCTGCAGTGTGTCTGGTGGTGGGTTTATGAGTCATGTCCTTTGTGTGTGTGTTTTTCAGCAATCCTTATAAGAGCAACATCTTGATAAAACCCTGAGCTTAAATGGAGAGTTATGGGAAAGCCACTTTCAGAACAAGCAGCTTCACCGTGTCATACCTGCCCAGTGAGGAGGTTGAATGTTGGGCTCATCTCATAAAGTGTCCAGGAACATGAATCCAAATTAAGGCTTTGGATTCATGTCCACTGAATTTGTAAATAGTTAAACCAGATTAACTCTGGATTTGTGAGGCAGACATGGGTGTAGTAATGTGTTGGTCAGTATCAGCATTATGTTTTATAAACCACATAGTTTATTACACCTAAAAAAAAAAAAAAAAAAAAAAAAAAAAAAAAAAAAAAATTGTCATTACCCAGAACTGGGTAAATATTGAAAACATAACCCAGCTATATGGGCATAAAAAACAATATATTGAGTAAAATCTGCAAAATGTGGGCTGAAAACAATAAAATGTTGGATCCCATCAGCAAAATTTAGGATAAAAACAAAATGTTGGAGTAAAAACAACAAAATGTTGGATTAAAACAATAAAATCAGTCCATCTTGCTGGATTAAACTAACCCAGCATGTAGATAGTAAAATATTGACCTGGTTCTGGGTTAAAACAAATAAGCATTTTTTAGTTTGTAAGGTTATTTCTTTGCTGATTGGTAGTGACAGTGTAACAGACAGGACAACACAGGAAGAAACAGAGAGAAGGAAGTTATAGTTATATAGTCAAATAAAGGATATACACCTCTAAGTATATATTGGAGACGCTGTTTCTAATGTTTTCTCACACATTTTTGACATTTCCATGACAGGATATCAATACAGATGTATCTGTGTTAAGATGCTGGTTTAGAAACCCTCCTATTTAAATAGCCCTCTAGTTAAAAGCTATTTATTTCCCAACACAGGATGTATTACAACGTTTCGCTTGCTTTAGTAGTGGATAGTAGTAGTGACAGTCTGTTTGGATTTCTCCTCACATAATTGCAATGGAATGTGAAGTAAATGCAGTCATGTTATCAGTACTGATTTCATGGTCTTATTCAAGTTGCAGTGTCGGTGGAGGCAGAGTTTTGTGCACAGTCAAAGTATCTCAGTGCAGGACTGTGTCAGCGAGGGCCTGAGCTGGTCCCTCCAGTTTCTCAAAACTGCTGTTGAACAACTTTTGAGGTTTTATCTGAAATGTTGCCAACTATGTTGATGATGTTCACACTGTACAATGTGACAATTACACCCAGTCTTACACTGCAGCTTCACATACGTTGCCATAGAGAGTACAGCTAAATCAGTCATAAAGTAAAACCATATGGATTGCTCTCCATCTGTAGTGAAGCTTAAGATGTTTCACACACAGTAGTGTTTTCAGTCGTCTGGAGTATTTGTGAAGAATTTCACAGGACCTTCAATGGCCTTGGTTTACGGTGGTGTTTTTGTAAACAGTTGAGGAACTCAACTCACATCACTAATCTGTTAGCATGTGTTCGACATCATGATGGCACAGGATCACATCACATTTGCTTTTGCTTGGCATTAAAAGGAGTTAAAGGAAATGGAAACTGGTTTTGAAAGATTTCCTGAGATAACACAACAGAGTTATGGTGCCAGACAATGATCTTTCAGCTTGTTCAATCAGAAAATAATTGAATACATTTCATGTATCAGTGGGTATAATTAATAGTACTGCAAAGCTACATGTCATCCGTTATTATAAATCAGCAGCCTTTGCAAATTCAAACAGTATTTTGTGTTTGTTATACGGTATTATCCAGAATATTAGGATGAAGTACACCATTATACTTCATTTGTCTCACATGACAAACAGGTACACTGTGACATCTGCGGAGTATGAAAAAAAACTTCAGTTATGATAATTATTAAAGTTACAACCTGACTGTAAGAGAGTGGTCAGTAGGTTTGCTAAACACTATACTGTGTATGGTGAGTGAATCCTGATGTTGTTGTTTGCACTATTGTGCACTGTGTTAATTGTAATTTTTTGTTCTTCATAATAGTGTATATCTACCATCCAATAAATCAGTTTTTGTATATAATTAGCAGTAGAAGAAGTGTAGTTTAAAAAAAAAAAATTATCTAATCTATGGCTTCTGGTCTTCTGTAAAACGAGAAAAAAAAAAAAAAATGTGTGTCATGTTTCAGTTTCTGTTTCAGGTGGTAACAAACAGTGATTTCTGTGGCTGGTTACAACCAAACAGACACATACAGAGACTGATGATGTTTTATAATAGGAGACAATAGGTTTAGTCTTTCAGCTTTGTCACATACTGTTCACTGCTTGTTACAGCTGTGCTCTGTGTATCTGGTGTATATAGAAGGAAAGCAGGCAGGAGGGGTAGTCAAGTGTTTTTACTGTCAATAAGTAAAACGTTTTCTTAATGATGGATTGTGTGTAGAAGAAGTTTACTCAACTTGGAAAGTCAGCCCAGTCCAGGGGGTAAATAATTTACATTAAAATGAACAATCGCAGGAAGCAGAGGTAAACGCAGACTGTGTGTAGAAATGGACAAAAATACGGTCAGTATAATACCACTGATGGCCACTAGATGCTGGCTCCAAAAAAACTGTGGCTCCAATTGACTTCAATTCAAAAATCACCATTTTCAATCATGAAATACTCGGCCAGTACATTTTTTCTACAAGTCATTCTGATGTCATTATCTAAAGTGAATTCTTCTTTTTACTGATCTGGTGGTAAGTAGATATTCAAAAAAGAGGAATATGTTGGCTGTGGTTAGTTTGATTGACAGGTCAGCCAGG
>OOFC01014042.1:0-17381 GCA_900323345.1 Pseudochromis fuscus
GGGCCACAGCAGGGCCAGAAGCCAGGCCACCAGCAAGGCCAGAAAACAGGGCCCCAACAAGGCCAAAGGTCTGGTCCTCACCAGGGCCAGAAGACGGGGCCACCGGCGATGAAGCCCAAACAGCAGCCAGAAAAAGATACAACACACAACGAAGAGTCAGACGGGAGCGAGCCTAAGGTCTGTTTTATTTATTTGTGATACATTTTCTGTTGGTAATGGTGTCGAAGGTGTATATATACTAGTAGTGCTAGCTCGTTCCGTACGGCTAACGGTGCGCTTGATATAAGACATAGTGCAAGCTGAGCGGGCGGGGTTATCTTGTATTGCCTCGTTAGTGTTACCGCTACCCGTCACTGCAGGCTACGGTGGTGAATAAAACCACACACCCCTTAACGTAGTCGTTTTAACTTGCAGCCATCTTGTTCAAAAAGCCAGAATTTATTCATACGACGCAGAAAACATGCTGTAAGCGCCGTGTTCGTTTTAAATACCATTTATATGTTAACTTCAATCGTCTAAAGTGCTCCAGTCGGCCGAAAATTAACTTGAGCAAATATAGGTCATGTTTGTTTATCGTGTAACACACAAAGGATGTGGGGGATGGGCGGTTAGGTATTTAAATAAGGATGTGTGTCGCTGTTACCATCAACACTGAACGAGTGAAAATGACACAGGTCTATCTAGTCCAGTCGAGAGATTTTGAGAGGTAACTTCTCGTTGTATTTGGTAATTTACAGGAATTTAAAGCAACGCTGTCCATGTTGCTGAAGCCCGGCGAGAAGACCTATACACAGCGGTGCCGTTTGTTTGTTGGTAACCTGCCCAACGACATCACAGAGGATGACTTCAGGAAGATCTTTTCTAAATATGGGGAACCCAGTGAGGTCTTCATCAACAAAAGCAAAGGCTTTGGTTTCATCCGACTGGTAAGACCTCACACTTTTGATTTTGTCGTAGTATCCTATACTGTCAAGATTGTTATCATTGCATCAAAGCATTTGCACTGCTTTATATCAACTGCTTTTAACAACGTTATGATTGACTGATTGTTTTTTTATTTTATTTAATTATTATTTAATTTTAATTTTTTTTTTTTGTTTTGCAGGAGTCCCGGGCACTTGCCGAAATAGCGAAAGCAGAGCTGGATGACTTGCCTATGAAGGGCAGGCCTCTGCGTGTTCGATTTGCTACACACTCTGCAGCGCTGTCAGTGAAGAATCTTTCGCCATTTGTTTCCAATGAGCTCTTAGAAGAAGCTTTCTCCCAGTTCGGAATGGTTGAGAGGTCCGTTGTGATCGTAGATGATCGTGGGCGTTCCACAGGCAAGGGTATTGTCGAGTTTGCCTCCAGACCTGCTGCTAGAAAGGCCCTGGATCGTTGCAATGAAGGGGTTTTCCTTCTCACCTCGTAAGTCAAAGTTTTCATTGACTCAAAAGGTGATTGTACAAAGAGTTTTTGCTTATAATTATTTTTGACTTGTCATTTTCAGGTCACCTCGGCCTGTTGTTGTCGAGCCCCTGGAGCAGTTTGATAATGAAGATGGCCTTCCAGAGAAACTGGCCCAGAAAAATCCGAGATACCAAGCGTAAGCATTTTACTATTTGTCATGGTTACACTTTATAGGTGTCCTTTTTGTAATTTTCAAAATAAGGTTTATGCAAGTCTCTTAATGCAGTCATCTTTGACATGCAAATTGCTTTCTTCTTGTCATTGTATTGTGAGTAGCAGATGGTGGAGGTGGAGTCAGGGACTGCAGCTGTTAGAAATCAATCTTTTGTGTGACTTGACTTATGTTAGCCTGGGTAAATCACAAGAGTGATGAGGAAAGATGTTATTGACAGCTTATGAAACTACACTTGCACCAAGTACAATTCAATTGTATTTGTATAGTGCCAAATCATAAACAGCACTACTTCTTCAAAAAGTAGAAAAGAGGTGTTGGTGTACTCATACTGGTTTTAAAAAAAATCTTGTTTACTACCAATTCAGTTTTTAGTACCCATTCTACTCTCGAGTAACATCCTACCATGTTATCATAGTACATATTGTTTTGATTGTGTCTACAGAGAGCGTGAGGAGCCGCCGCGCTTTGCTCGTCCGGGCACTTTTGAATTCGAGTACTCCAAGCGTTGGAAGTCCCTTGATGAGATGGAGAAGCAGCAAAGGCAGCAGGTAGAAAAGAACATGCGCGAGGCCCGTGAAAAGCTGGAGAGTGAGATGGAGGATGCTTACCATGAGCATCAGGCCAATCTGCTCCGACAAGGCAAGTTCTATAATGGATGTCTGCGCTTTTTTAGTAAAAAAACCTTGTCTTTCCTTTTTTAAATATCTACCTTCCTCATCCAGAGAGATGGGATGTTGCGTAACCTTTTGTTCTGTTGGTAATGGTGTCGAAGGTGTATATGACATAATATGTGTATATTGGTGTATATGTACCAAAATTAAATGTGTGTCTTGTTGTCTTCTATCTAGATCTGCTGAGGCGGCAGGAGGAACTGAGGCGAATGGAAGAGCTGCACAGCCAGGAGATGCAAAAGCGAAAGGAGATGCAGATCCGGTATTTACCATACCATAAGTTGTTGTTGATTGTCAGTCAACAACTGGATCACACATGACTAAATACTTTGCTTTGAAACAGACAAGAAGAAGAGCGGCGCAGACGGGAGGAGGAGTTGCTTCGCAAGAGGGAGATGGAAGAACAGATGCGCCGTCAACGTGAGGAGAATTACAGAATGGGCAACTTCATGGATGTGAGTTAAACTTAACATTGGAATCCAAAATCATTAATGGTATACAGAGAGATACTTAATCAATAATTACCTGATCCAATAATTTATTTATTTTTGCAGAGGGACAGGGAGATGAGAATGCATCAAAGTGGTGCTTTGGGCATGGGTGGTAAGTTACTTGTGTACTTCTGTCATTTAGGTTATGAAGACAAATATTGATTAACATCGTTCCTCTCAGTGTAAAATGAGACAAGTTCAGTTACACCACAAATTGCAGTCACCAGGAAGACCAGGTTTGACAGACACTCTAAAGCATTTTAAATGAAATCCAACTGGATTAGCAGGATTTATTGCAGTACTGTGGTATTAGACGGTATTAGTTTAAGCTAAAGAGGTGTCTTTAGCACTCAGGTATTTTTAACCAGCAAGCTTGACTCTATTTGGGATGATACAAAATCAGTGTAAATGTGATATAGCTTATCTAATTATATTGAAGCAGCTTTGCCATCAGCAGGCTACATTGGAAGTTTTCCTGGTGGGTTAATTTCAGATGCAGTATGTGTACTTGACTTGTCTCATTGTTTCTGTTAGATATGCCCTTTGGATCCAACCAGAAGTTCCCCATGGGTGCACTGGGCTTTGAGGGTCAGCAGGGAATGGGGCCAGCTTCAGGAGGCCTGATGAGCAACGAAATGGTAATGTATCCTACTTTTGAGAAGATCAGTAGTTAATGTAGTTTGTGTTTGGCTTTCATTTTGGTTGGAGAGACTCTCAGTTGAGTTTAACCAGGAGGGCCAGCTGGCCAAGGATGGGAGAGTCTGTGTTCCCAGCTCTCTTTGGATGGCTCGTTGGTGGTTGAATGTGAAGATTTCCTGCCTGCCTGAATGCCAAGCCCCCTCAGTTACCTTCACCCTGAGCCTCACTAGCTGTTTTCTAGCTACAAATCCGTCAGCCTGCACTAAATCATCAGAACTTGCTCCTCAGTTTGTTTCTGACAGCTGTAGACAAACTTCAGTGGCTCTGCTCACGCTTATCACGCTGTTTGTGTAGTGGACTGCTATTGCAAGCCCTGTCTCCTGTGAGCTGGACAGGCACTTTTTCTTGACTGAAGACAGAATGGCATGTACCAGTGTTTTTACCCTTTTATTGTTCAGTGTGTTTATCTAGTTTTAAATCACTTTTTTCATACCACTTTGATGCATCATCTGCTTACGACAAAGGATTTTTGGGGTGGTAGTGTGGAGCTCCCTTTGAGCTAATCTGAGACCTGAAGGAGGAGTGTACCTCTGGACCAGCAACCTTCACCTTTTCATCAGCATCTTTTGTTACTGAGCATTCATAATGTTTTTAGTGCAGGATGACGGTATGAAGCATTGATTTGAGGAAAATTGAATACAACAGCAGGAATAATTGACGGGGGCAGGCGCAGCATTGTCACTACTTGTATTTAGGACGATGTAGGTGAATACTGGACCAGACCTGGGATCCAGGCTTCGGGCAGAGTTGTAGTACTGATGTCAGGTTTGTTTCTGGGTTACTGTTGACAGCCTAAGAGCTGTAGAGCAACAAAATGCTTTCATGCATTGTAATTCCTTAAGGAAACATTTCTGTGTTTCAACTTCAAGCTTGGCTTTGTATTTAAAAAATGGTGAACTTAATATTTATGACTTTGTTTACTTAGTCTAAAATTAACTTAGCTAATTCTGTAGACTTTCATTTATTTTATAGCACCATTTGCAATGAAATTAATTTTTAGAAACGATTACGTGAAGGTTATTAGATTTAAACTTGTTGGCCGTGTTGATGTTCGCAGCACAAGAGTTTGGCTGTGAAGTGCGACACATCATAGTTGTTTGTCCTCAGTCCTCACTGAAGGTGAAGCTCAACCTTTGATAAAACAGTAGTATGATCAGGAAGATGTTGAGTAAGTTCACCTAAAAGAAACAATGTTTTGCTTCACATTTTATGTTTTCTTCTTACTGTTCATAAGTTGCCTCATTTTGTAAATCAAAGCCTTCCTCCTCTGTTGGAGTTTGGCCTTTGAAACACTGACTGTCACTGTTTTAGTTCCACAGAACTGAATTAGCTTTTGAAGTAGTGGTTGAGTTGACTGTCCATTATAATGGTTACATGTACTCAGCCACAAGTGCCAATATCCTACACATGTGTTTCTGGTACTGTACCTGTACTTCAGATTCTGGTCACATTTGGGACCATTACTTAACTTATCTCATTTTGTCAATGCAGTGCCATAAGATGTTTTCTGAAAGCTGGACAGCAGGTTTATACACCTGTTCAGGAAACTTCATTCACTCAGTTTTAGTCACAGTGGCACTTAATTTCACACATTTTACTAATATTTCTGAGGAAGTTCTGTAAGTTGCAAATGAAAAACAGAACTTTTATATTTAATGGATATATTTTTAGGAACTATCTCCATCCAGAGGTTTAGGCATGTATCTGTTGCCATATTAAGTGATTATCAAGTTGTAAATGCGGTCGGCATTTCTTCATGCTAGACCTAAAAAGCAGTAAGAATGACTTACTTGGCATGCACTGGAGAAGAGACTATACTAGGGAGGCACTGACTAACGAAAGCATTACCCTCTCTTCCTTTTCCGTATGTAACCTGTGGCACCTGTGGATCTTCATATTGGAACGAACGGTTTCTCCGGATGTGTCTCCTGCTGGTTGTTTTTTAAATCTGCTCACAATATAAACCAAACTACCTCTATTACCGTACCTTTTTACGCACCTCCATATGGACATGAACTGTGTGCTAACGCACTGACCCCGCCCCCATACATTATTCCTCACCCTCCTATCTGCCTCCCTGTTAAACTGACCCCCACAGCGCAATGAGCGCTTTGCCCAGGGCGGTCCTCGGGGAATGGGTCCTGGTAACGCCGGATACGGCAGGGTCCGCGAAGAGTTTGATGGCCCTACTAAGAAAGCCCGTTTTTAAATGCTGCTGTTGGAGGCTTCCAGCAGCACCATTTGTATAGATTCTCCAAAACAAACATGTTCGGTTGCATTTCTTGTATTTAAGTTGAAAATGTTGCAACGTTTTAGCCAGACAATTTTCTCATTTTATGGCAAAGTCATACTTTACTTTTTTTATTTTGTATTGTCTCTAGTGTGGAAAGAGAGGGTCACCCCTGTGGGATCCAGTAGTTCTTTCTGATCCTGTATAATTTTCTTTTCTAGATGTATTATGCTCTGTGAGTCGCCGTGAAGTGATAACTGTAACATTTTTCTCAACTTCTTATGGCTGTGTTTTGTGCCATACATTTGGAGTCAAAGCATGTATTATAATAAAGATACCTTGATTCTATCTGGACAAACCTTTAACATTTATTCCTAACGCTGAAACATGCGGTACGATCAAAAACAAAATCCCAACAGTGGGTGATGAAATGAAATTATGTGGATCCATCTGCCACATTAGGCTTTAAAGACTCTATGTGTTATCTCTGCCACAGTCCCGCCTCCTACAACGCAATCTTAAACAGCACAACGGGGCCAACCAGAAACAAATACTGCAAATACCAAGATCCTTTGCTGCCATCAGCATCCTTGATAAAAATATGTCTGCACTTATGTTTAAACAGGGGCATGAGCAGCGCTGAACGGGCCTGGTGAGGACATTTAACAAATGCTTAGGCGTTTACAAAGTGAGCAGACCTGATTGAACAGTGCAGGAATTATTTATTTTTAACTTCACAGTTTTGCCCACAGCCTCTGCTGAAACAAAATGGCTGCCGTCTTTCTTTTGAAACGAGCCCTTTTAAGATCTTTTTTTTTAAATATATTTTTGAATATTGAACAGACTGTATAATGTTTTATTCAGTAACTCTGCCTTTACAGTCATGTTTCCGGACAGCAGAAATATCACACATAGAACCTTTAAGTACGCCTGTGGTGGAGTGTGTTTTTGTGCGTGTGTGTGTGTGTGTCTATAACAAATATGGCAGACATTAGACTCCTTATCAGTTGCCACAGACTGACAGTCCACAAAAGTGTGTCTGTTGTGCAAGTGAAGTTGCTGTGACTACGTTTACGTGCAGTTCAGTATAAATTATAATTATTAATTGTTGTAGCTGCACTGGTGACATAACTTCCAGGTAGTGTTGCCTCCTACTTCTAGAGCCTGATTCAGTTTTTATAATTGAGATCAAATCTCATCACAGCAACAACCCTCCTACTGATTCCTGTGATATGCTCCTCCTTAGTGTTCCTGAAAATAATGGCTTTTAGCCTCAGACAGTTAAACACATGTTTTCTCCACAGACCTGCATGTAAACGTAGTCATTTTCAGTTCTGGACTCATTCTGGGTACGACAAGTTTGTCTTTACCAAAGTAACTGACTTACAGTGGTCTTAGCATTGGTTTGTATTGGTTGATCAGCTTTTGTGTGAATTGGTGAGAGGCTCATTTAGACTCATGTCAACGTGTGCTGTGGTGAGTTTTGAAAAAGCATCAAATGTCTTCTGTCTAAAAACAAAGAAAAGAAGAACGAATGGGTCAAACAGACCATTTCTTTTCAGGTCTGGATATTTTAAATGAATTCAAATTATTGTATTAATTTAAATACATTTACCATTTTACTGACCCTCAATGGTAATAGTATAATTTAGTGTTTGAAAACAGAACTGGTTGTTGCACAAGTAGTTTTTCACTGAAGTGTTCATTGTGCTTGAACCTCCATGAAAACGACAAGTCCTTACTTGTTTGGACATAGACTGCCCTACTTTTCCAGATTCCACGTCCACTCTGCTGCATTTTTTTGCCTTTTATATTTATTATTTATATATATTACAAAGACACATTTGTTGTGTCCGATAAACCATCAGCATAGTTGTTTCATTTCCTTCACATCCCCTGTAGTTAGCTGTTGGTAGACCATCTTTACTGGAACTACAGTGGTGTTTTATCTTGGTTTTTCTAGAGGGCCCCAGTCCCTCAGATCTGACCGAGATCTGTTGTGTGGGGCACCTTCTGATGACAAACACCTTCAAACTCGAACCTACATCATTCACTGGGTTACATTTAGCATTACAATAGTAATACTTGGTGTTAATTACCCTGGGACAGTGGGATTATTGTAATCTGTATATAAACTGTTTCAGTTTATAACAACAATATAAGTGAATCTGGAACCTTCACTAGAATCCATTATAAACCCAGGACTTGTGCTACAACTATTATTGTACAGTACGGAGATTTCTTTCCTTGTTACTGTTTAAATACAAGTATACCCTGGCCTAACCAAAATCCTTTATATCAGTACCTGGTTAGACGTTTTATGGAGTGGACGCCTTTCTCCATTCACAAACAGGCCTCTGCAACCTTTTGTCAGAGTTGTGTGGTGAGTGTAAGTACTCCTGTGATATTTACACATTTTGAACTGTATTAACTTGACTCTATTTCTAGCTGGACTTTAATGTTATGTGGAAATATTTTTTTGTTCATGCAGCAGCACTGCCTCTGATGATTAATCCTCTGTCTTGTCATAATTGCCTTTCTCAAAATTTCAGCAGTAAGTTGTTTTCTCCTTGACTCTGGAGTCTCTTACTTTGGGCTCTTTTGTAAACACTACAGTTGTATCTGATGGCTGACTTTGGAGAGCATTTCTACCTTTAAGTGGACGACAACAATCCAACTTACACATCGTTCTTTTTGTCATGTGACAGAAGACTACTAAAACAATAGAGTAAATAAGACAAGACAACTTGCACATTACTTGTAACTGTTAATGTATCCTGTGCAACAACTAAACACAGAAGTATCTGGTGGGTAAGCTTTGTTGTTTAGTCTTAAACTATCTCTGGTCATCATGTGGCATCAGAGAAACCCTGAAAACACCTGAAATGGCTGCAAAAAAGAGGACTACAATTTTTGGATGAATTTGATCATAGAACTGGATATGAAGGAGTGTTTATCTCAAATGTTACGTGTGTTTGTTATGTACATTTTTTCTTTAACAGGTCTGACCGGCTTTAAAGATTATGGACTGTGGAGAAAGTTTAGTATGGACTCAGGAATGCTTTAGTTAAGAACTCAGATCACTGGCTTGTGGAAAAGATCTTAGTGGGATATTTAATGTAATATCCTCACACTTAAAGGAAGGATGGTAGTTAAAAAGTGTAACAGATACACAGCTGGGCTGTGATTGTAATTCAGCCCTGCAGGTTAAATATTTTTAAATATCAGCAGGTTTATGAACTTATGACAACTTATGAACAGGTGAACACAGATTTTTAAAATGCAACTTAGTAGATTTCAAAGGTTTTCACATATTATAGAATATTTCTGTGGGTAAATCTTTAGATTTTCTGAGAATCTTTGCTCCAGATTAGAAAACAAAACATTGTAAGTACTTAACATTTCAAGACATTTGAATTGGTTTACTTCATCTGTCGTCTTTAGTTGCATAACTCTGTACTTGTGGGTGGGACTGGAAGCCTGTGTTTACTGCCCACAGCACTAAACTGGCTTTTAGATTTTCTGAAGACAAGTGTTATTCTTGAACTATTGTTCTTTTTGACCTATGCAGGCAAATTTATTTTTCAGATCACATCCTGAAACTAGTGGAACATGTAGCTTTTCTGATTTACCTCAACCAACTTCATCTGTTGGTTGCTCCAGTCACTTTTAAAATATTTCTACACTGAGCTGCATGTGTTATATTTTAGATGGATAGATTTCTTTAGAAAATAGCAGAATCATGCAACTGATAATAAAATAAATAATATGCATTTGGTAATGTTGAGGATTTTCCAATTTCTTGGAGAAAAACCTCTTGAGTTAGAGATGAATTTACCACAACAACTTGAACTGTAGTGCTCTTAGAGAAGTAGTTTGGAGGTGTTTATGTTTCCTGACTAAATGTAACCTCTCTGAGGGATTTATCACACAGTCGGGAAGAGTTGGAAGAATTCAAAGCAAAAGTCAAGACTGCAAAGACTGTACGACACTTACAAATGAACAACCTGAATGTAGCAAAACATGTCCTTTTTTTCTCAAGGTAATTTTGAGTAAAATAACTAATTAAATATCATTAGGGTAACTTTGGGATCCATTGGATCTGAAACCTATTCCAGATAAGATCTGAACACTCTGCAGTGACTTGACCTCAGTGTAAATTTTAAAACTTGTAATGTTATGTCTGTGTGTTGGTGTTGTGTACAATTTGTTTTTCTTTAACAGGTTTGACCATCTTTTAAGGTGTTGGACTATGAAAAGGAACTTTCCAAACCACGAGGTTCAAAGTCAGTAGCTTCTGTTGGAGCAGTTTTGTTATTGAAGACGGACCAGATAGCACCTATTTAATCTGGAAACACACAACACTGTTTTTTCATGATGGTGGCTTTAAAGCTGAAACTGTAGCTTGAGAAGTTTTTTTTTTTTGGTCAAGAATCGCTTTTTTAATTTATTTTTTTGTCATTCCAACCATGTGCAGTTACACAGTGAGACAAAGCAACATGGTGATACACCAGACAACACAGGGCTGCATATATACACAACCTGAATGACAGGCACAGTGAAGGACAGAGTACCATGTTGAATCTGGAGAGATCACTGTGTGCTCCTGCTAACCAGGCGTCACCATCTTGGACCAATATTCTTAATATTTGGTCTTCTTGCAAATGGGAAGTGATAAAATAGACGACACAGTAGCTGACACTGGTATTCCTGAAGAGATGTTTCCAGTTAACATTTGATTAGTGGTGGCACCAGGCACAGTAACAGATAGTTACCACAGAGGCCTGAACACAAGGACTTTACGGTTGTCTGTACATGTAGGTGGTGCAATTGAAGTTAAAATTGAAACCCTTCAAACATTTTCTTTAGCAGTAACCAAAATGCAGGGTTTCACAGCAGATGTGGTCTGTTGCCAACACATTTTGATGAATTATTGGATAAAAAGGACTGAAATGCTTTGACGATGGCATTTTTAAAGGAAAACAGAACAGAACATGGCTTTAAAGCTGTGTTCAGTATGGCCACTGTGTTCACACCAAACTTCACTGAAAGTGAATATTCAACCTCAACTGCCAATAGGAGCTCTCCTTCCAGAAACCACAATGTACCTGTTGTGGAAGTCCCAGAGTCAGTGCAAAGCCGTCTCCTTGGTTTTATCCCAGTACGGAGTAAAAATCCTGTCAAAAAAGCTCTGGATGGACGGATGGAGACAAAAAGCTTGTCCTCCAATTCTGCACCTAGGTGATATCAGTTTTTGCGATACCATGTGACTCGAGTTTTTTTGCTCAAGTTAAAATGTTTTCAACTCGTGAGGACGCCAATTTGTATCTTTGCATTCACCTATGTAACTAGACCACACCACAGGAGAAAATTGCTTAACGTTTGGTGTGAACGCAGATTTATGATACGAAGTAGTATCACAGGTTCGAACCAGATTCATACTTCTGATGGCAGAATGGAGACAAATGTACCAATTTAACCTTTTTAAAGTGGTTTCTAAGGGTGTCACTAACACCAGGCCAACGAGACACTACAAACATCTCAAACAACACATTACCACCACACAGATCTTTGCTTTGCCAAATCAAAGCTCTGACGGCTGACAGTGCTGTTCAGCAATCAGACTGCAGCATTACTACATCACTGAGGCTGACAGCTTTATAAAAACATGCATCATTGAGTACAAATACAAGTCAAAGCTTTGACAACGTCATTCTCATGAAGAAGTTCAGTCAGTATTTGTCTCATGGTGGTGCTAAGCTCACTTATCAGACTGTAAAGCAGTTATATTAATGAGTTACATTAATGTATATTGACTTTCAGGATGGGCAGTTTCCTACTGCCTGGTTGGTTTGGGTGTAACGGTACACGAGTTTGTCCCAGAGCATTTGGCGTTTGACTTCTGCGATCTTTACCATTAATATTTATCCTGACGTACCTGCACTCTGGGAACAAAAATCCTATCAGCTATAGTTTGCTAGCAAAATCCTTTGAACTGTAGTTTTTATTATCCGAGTATGACGTGTTCGCTCAAACCAGCTGATACCACGTGGTCATCCGGTTGGCGTCTGACACTCGCTCGGAAATGTCAGATTTCACCTTTATCTAGTGACATTCACAAAGTTTATTAACAACAATTGGCGGCTGGATTTTAAAGGTTACATTTTACAAAGTACGTAATGTTTAGAGGGGGCTACTTGTTTTCATTAGTATAATCACCTGAAAAAATGTCATTACCTTAGAATGATTCCTCAATATCTACATCAGCAGTGGGCCCTCTTTGACCGAGGCGGCCATCTTGCGTCAATATGTTTCTGGAGTACCCCTGAATGAAGGAGCCAGAGTTTTGAGGGAGCTTCCTGTGCTCTAATACTGATGTTGCAGTTTGATTTTTGACAGTTTACGCTTAAATGGTTCCTTTTTTAATTTATTTTTTTCAACATGTGCCACCTACCAAACGGTAACTCTGTAAACTGAGGTTTGTACTGTTCGTGTGCCGTTACACCCCTACTGCCTCCACACTGATCTTCTCAAGTTTCAAGATCGTTCACCCCGACACCTCACCCCCCAACCCACATCACTTCTACTGTGTAAACCCTGAAAGCAAAAAGCACCTCCTACTCCTCCCAGCGTACCTGAGGCAGGAGGTCCCATGCACCTTTACGCTTGAAGAGCGGATGGCGTGTTGTGCCTGTGTGGTTGTGCGTGTTTCATGTCTTTGGGTAAATGAGGTGCGTTAGCCGCTGTCAGCCAGCTTGTCAGAGACAGGCTGCCCCAGTCCACAGTAGAGGCTCTTCTCTGCAGTTGGGTTACATTGACGATGAGTAGTTCTGCAGAAGTCAGTGGACAGTAAAGCCTGGACTTGTTTGCACTGCAGCCAGAGGTATGCTTACACAGATCAGCCGAACACACAAGGTAAGTGTCCCATCCATGTTTATAATACAAGATGCACAGTTGTCCCATAACTTACTTCGTCTCTCTCTGTCCTCTGTTCTTCCCCGTCGCTGCTCACAGTGACGTCCGCAGGGCTTCTGGCATCACACTTGCAAAGAATGGCATCACAGTGCAGATCCCTGTTCTTCAACCTTTCTGTGTGTGTGTGGGTGGAAGCGCTGTAGCCCGTGCTGTGTGTGTGTGTGGTCGTAGTACTTTGGCTTCTTCCGTATGTACGTGTGAAAACAAGTGTGTGTGTGGACGCCCGAGTCACTGGTTCAGCAGCAGCTCGAAAATGTGTTGAATACAGAGCTGAAAGTTTGTTTTCACACATCGCAGTTAAAGGATTTTCTGTCACTTGGACTGAAACTAAGAATAACTTTAATTGTTGGAAAGCAGTTAAACCAGCTGTATCTGTATTTGTTGGTTGAAACATTTTGTCATATTTCATAGGTGATGGAAGTAGGCAGGCAAGTCATACCATCTGTGGTGTTTCTCTAACACAGACGAGCTGTCACACCCTTTTTTAAATATATCTTCAGCAGTCAAACAGAGCTGTCTGATTTTAAAAATAAATAAATAAAATAAAATTTAAAAAAAAAAACCTCCACACTAAATAACTTTCTTAGTTAATACTTAGGCCTGTTGCGATAATCAATAAATCAGTTAATTGCACGATAATTAAAAATGAGCTCGGTAAGTTTGCTGGGCTCGATAATTTTTCATTTACCAAACACACTGGATAATAAGTTAACTTTGCTGCATCGGTCTCGACTGACTCCTCTCGGTTCCTCAGTGTAATGAGGAGTGAACCCTCCTGTCAGTCACTCTGTCTGCATCATCGCTGCGTCATTACGTCATCACTGCACGGCCTGGAAACATTTGTACCTGCAGCCGACAGTCTGCACACTTATAGTCAGGATAACAAATTTCTATGTGGGGAAAACCACTAAATAGATCAGTTTAATGTATAATAACAGCGCTTTAGCGCAATGTTAAAATTCTATTTGAAGAAGTCAGCCGAAAAAAACATGAGCTCTGAGCGCCCGGTCAGTGAACAGCTGACAGACGTTGTAGCGAGAGCTCACATCGCTACATCGCCAAAGAGATGCAGCCCTTTAACACTATCGAAAACCTGGTATTTCAACAAATGTTACAAACATTTGACTGGTGGTACGAATTGCCAAGGAAAACAGTGTCACAAACTGCAATTCCACAACTGTACAACAAAGTAAAAGAGTCAAAGTTTATTTATCTTCAAAAGGGTGTACTTGCATTATTATTATTATTATTATTATTATTATTATTAGTTGAATAATTGTATCAAAACGGCAATATTATCGTTTATCGCAATAATTTTTGGGACAATTTATCGTCCAGCAAAATTTATCATGACAGGCCTATTAATACTTTAACCACACTGCAGCTTTATTGTAATTTCAGAAACAAAAGCACACACAAGCTCATCTGTGCTATTGTAAGATCAGTAAAATGTGATGAAACCCTAAACTGCACATCCATCTCTCAACACGACCTCTGACCTCCTGTCTCCCTCTGTCCAACGTCTCTACAACTGTGAACCTGAGCATCATGGTGGCACTGGGTTGGGATGTCTCTGCATTGTTGAAGTGGACCGTGTCCCGTTCTGCTGGGGTCGCTCTGGGTGGGATTGTAGAAAATAACTTTGTCTCTTCTTTGATCCTTTACCTCCAACCTCCACAGCCTCTTCTCACATGGTGTGTTCGTGTGGATGAAGCTTGTTGTGAGTTATGTTTTTATCTTGTAACAAATGTAAATATTGTAACTCAAACACACTACTTCAGTTCTTATTGAGAGAAGACAAAGGTGAACTTGTGTTTCAGCCACTTCATACTATTAAGCTCTATGATATATGTGACACCTGTTTAGGGCTGGGCAATGGATCCTAAAAGGTCACCACACTGAGAATTCTCACATCAGTCTGTATATTATTATTACTGTAAACATTAATTAAAAAAAAAAAAAAAAAAATCCAAGTTTAAAGGCTGAGTTTTCCACCTCGGTGAAAGTTACTCGTGGTTTTAATTCTTCGTCTATGATCAGAAGATGACAAATGTTCATCTTGCAGTTGAATATTTAATCATTCTTATTCTCTGCATGTTACGGGTGATGTCTGCAGCTTTTTCAGTGGTGTTGCTCATGTCCTTTTTCTCACTCCAACTACAAGTTAGTGAACATTTGTCGAGCTGTTGTGAGAGTTTTATTGATGAAAATTACAATATTTCCTCAAATAATGCGCAAGGCCTTTAGTTCACTTGGATTGATCAGAAGCAGGGAGGCAACTGTGTGTTTGTTTTACACTTGAAGAGTTCTCCAGCATTTAGTCAGACAGAAATATGTTTGCTAACAGGGATTTTTTTTGCCGGCACACGATATAAAATAATTCCTGTATTCTATCGCCCAGCCCTAACATCAGCACAGTCACTGCCTCTCACCTCTGAACAGAACAAACATCAAACTGATGGTTGTCGAGCACTCGGTGGTTTGTCGAAGGCAAAGGGAGAGACGTGGAGTTGTTCTGAAAATAATAACATTTTCACTCATGCTTTTTTTTTTTTGGCCGTCAGTGCTTCAGTGATCAGCACTTGCTTTCCTCTCCTCTCTCCTCTCCGTACTTCACTCCTCAGGTTTTATCCTCTTGCTGTTACTCATGCCAGTGACCAGCCAGCCATTGTGAAGCTGTTACAATCCAGACTGTGGCATTTCCATGTGTTGCTTGTACGTAGGAGTTGTCTTGTAGCTGTGAAGGGCCGTGACGCCACCTGGACTTTATGGTTTCTCAGGAGGAGCCTACGTTGAGTTCAGCCAACAGAGGCTGTGACCATGTATCTGTCTGCACTGTGATCCATTTTCTAACTTCTCAAATCTTCCGTCCTGATTGGCAAACATAAATTTCCTTGTCCTGTTGTGAGTGTGATGCCAGAATGACCCCTTTGTGCCTGTGAGGGTCTCCTCTCAAAGGGCACTGCCCCGAGTCTGAAAGACTGACACTGAAAACGACCCAGTCTCCTTCTGTGCAAAGGTTACGGTGTTTGGGGTAGCTCTGCAGTAACAGCCCTGATGTGTCAGTATGAAGTCAAGCTTCACACTTTGTACCAGAACCATCTTCCTACCTGCCGAGGATCGCAGCACATCTGTTGTCATGAATTTGTCTCGTCCCCTCTGCAGTTACAACACGACTCTCCTTCAGGGGCTGAGACGCCTTCCAGTAACAGCTCATACACATCTGTGCTCCTCCTCACACTGACACACACATCAGCAGTCAGTTACTAGTAATGCATGTTCACAGTGTAACATCATAACCAATTATTTTCCTCTGAATATCCACACTCAGCCCACACAAACACCTGCACTCAAAATACACACACATATTACACACACATGCTTTTTGTGTTTTTAAACGTGGTAAAATAAGTAGTGGCATTTTGAAGTGAAGTAAATCTGCTGATCGGTCCACAGCCGGGATCTCATTGTTTTTCTCTCGCTGCAGGAGCCTCGACCGATCGAAGGAGGCTGAGGATCCACAACGATCACCCACGGTAAGAAAAGTGGCTCTCTGTTTCCTTTGAAATGGTTTTGGTAATTTTGCTTTTTATGATCATTATTAAATCACTGATTGTCTTTGTTTTGTAGGTAAATTGAAGACTGGTGTCTGATTAAAGACCAGAGCTGCAGGAGACTCAACAACTGCTCTGTGATGACACCTGGACAACCTTCGACCTCCATGTTAGTTCATCTGCAGCTTATATCATTCAGATGTGGCTTCTTGAGTTCATGAACAAATCATCAACAGTTGGGTGTAATAATGTGTCCGCTGTGTGTTTCATGCAGAGCTGCTGGTGGTGGTGCAGGTGCAGTACCAGGACCGTCCAGCAGAGGACAAACAGGCAGCAGTCCAGAGGAGGGATGCACTGTGTTTTCTCTTGTTCTCATGGTTCAGTCAATAAATGAAACATACCTGAGTTTTGTTGTTTGTTTCTTACTGTCCTGATGATCAAATGTTACTGTTGAAGTAAAATATACAAGCAGTCAGATTTCGGTTAAAGCTGTTACCGTGGAGACAACAGACTGCGGTTTTCTCCGGCCGACCTCTGACCTGTAGATTAACCTCCACCTTCCTGCAGGCTCACTTAAGTGCCCTGACTGCGGAGCTCCCTGAGGTCCAGTCCAGTTACAATTAAGGCTGAAGGTGCAGTGTTTCCACATCACACTTGTATCTCAAGTGTTGGCTGTCAACCCTGGAGGAGGCCCAGCAGCACGCAGGCGGCAAGACGATCCTGAGAGGAGCCCGCAAGCACGAGGCCGAATGTGGGTCAGGTTCAGGTTGTCTGACCTGCGCTGCTCCCAGAGCTGGCACCAAAACCACAGCGAGAAGCTGGTCTGCCAGTGTGTGTCACATGATCTAAAGATGTACAGATGTGGTGTTTGCACTGACATCGAGCAGTTTGAAGAGATTAGAAACAGTTTTCCAACATCTCAACCTAAACCAATGTTCATAATTCCACTCTGGACAGTTTATTGCATCTTATCCACACTGTAAAAAATTATCCTCGAGGTATTGTAGAGGATGACATAAAAATACTGTGAAATAACCTACTCATAAAAATACAGTAATTTTCAACAGGTGAGTTTCAGTTTGTAGCTTTAATATTACACGAAATCCCGTGTAAATGTTTAATGAATGACTTCTAAAA
>OOFC01014046.1:0-30860 GCA_900323345.1 Pseudochromis fuscus
TGTGTAATACGAACACAATGAAGGAATCTGGGGCAATAGGAGGTAATGACGGCCCCGCAATCCGAGCCGATCCCTCCGTACATCCAGCACGGCCCGCCGCCACTCCCCGACACATTTGGTGCTGTAATATTACCACCACCCATTTTTATCACGTGTGATCCAAATATAGTGTCGATGTCATATGTGAGCTCGTTTAAAAAAAAAAGACAAAAGAGGGAGCCACCGTCCTCCAGCTGCATCTGTAGCTGCAAGCTTTAATGTTCAGAAGAAGAAGGACAAAGAGGACAGTTTGTAGGGAGAGACACTTTCTCCGGTGTTGCAGATTATGAAACAGTTTCAGGATGAAAGTTGAGGAGATCTTGTTGTAAGTTAGGTTATGAAAGGTACCGGGCTTTACATTAGTCTGCTTGTCACTTATTAGTCATGTCTCCTTTTAATCATTTACTTTCTAAATGTAGACCAAGGACAAAATGAGGGGACGAAGTCAGGAGAGACAGAAACTCTCACCACACCCCTAACCTCCTTTTTTCCCATTTATTAGTCGTAATTATCATAAGTTATGGATGTGCGCGCGCGCGTGTGTTTCCGTAGTCAGCTCTTACCGGGGCCACGTGTAAAGATCACAGCTGTCTTTAGTCCTTTGTCTCTGTTAACCTATGGGAGCCTGCAAGTCCAAAAGAGCCCCAGTTGCGTTATTAAATAAAGCTTCCTCTGACAACAGTATTGAAAACATTACATTTAAACACGTTTATGCAGATGTGATTTATTAGGGCCAGAATCAGCTTTATTGGCCAAGTACACACTAAGAAATGTTGGCTTGTTTTAACCTAGAACTGGGAAAATATTGGACAAAGTGCCTGTCAGGTTAATTATTGTATTTTATTTTATTATATTTTATCTAATATTTAATTTTTTATATGCAACATTTTGCGTTTTTTTGTTTTTTTTGCCGTTTAATGTAATTAGTCCAATAATGACCCACTTCTGAGTTAAAACAACCCACCATTTTTTAGTCTGTATATGTACAACAAACACTGAACATGACTTAGGTTAAAGAAGATAATCATTGATCGACCATGTCCAGATATAGGTCTGACTAAATGTGCTGGACTTTGTTTAAAAACAAGTGAACCATGAAGTGCAGCAGTAAGTACAGAGTTATTAATGGTACATGTGGAGTCACTGACACTGTCTGCATTAGGTAGGTGGATGATAATAGAGCAGAGTGTAATGGTGCTGGGATAAATGCAAGGAGGGTGTGTTATTAACACAGTGTGTATGAGATAGGTGGATGAGCGGTGCAGTGGAGCAGAGTGTACTGATGTGGAAAATAGAGTTATTATTAATAAATCAGGGTTATTGCCACATGAGGCAGGAGGATGATAATACTATGGAAAGAAAAGAGAGTTGTACAGCAGATTATAGACTGATTTAAATGTTCATCAGAGTGTAACAGAGTATGAAGTAGTAAAGAGGTGTAATAAGAGGTCAGTGCTCGACTGTAACTTTAAAAAGGAAAGATGATGGTGTGAGTACACATCAGAGGAATGTAAGAGGTTTGGAGGAAATGCTGTTAACTCACAAGGCTCATAATTTAGTCCACACATATGACATATCACTGAGTGTTCCTGGTTGCACCTTTTTTCTTTATTGATTAATCTCTGTTATTTATTAATTAATTAATTAATCAGTTGCCCGTCATAATCACCTCAAGTCTAAGGAATTTTTTTTCTGTCTGACTCATACTCTGTTTTACTTTGTTGCAACTTCAGACAAGGAACAACCAAGACATAAGCAACAATTTATTTTAGATTAAATATAGTAGGTTGACTAATCAATTATAATGATAATCTCAGCCCTTCTGGGTCAAGAGGCAGCTCCATAGATGTACAACCACTTTTCCCGTGTGTGTGTGTGTGTGTGTGTGTGTGTGTGTGTGTGTGTGTGTGATCCTGTCCTTCTTAAACATTACCACATTACTTACTGTTAAGAAGCTGAACCTTGTGCTCATTTAAACAAAGTAAAAAAAAGTATTTATTTCATGAGTACAGGGGAGTTTACTGTACACTAACAATTACTGGATCACTTCGGCCCTGTTTACATTTGGTTTATCAGTACATCTCAGGTGATCCAATCACAAGTGGACAGCTGAGATGCGTTTTGGTGGGTCCTTCACACTTGTGATTAATCACACGAGATGGATCTTAAGACCAAGTGTGAACAGGTCCCAGTACAAGGAGTATACAAGGACGTGCAAACAAGGGACCCATCAGATGGTGAATCCTGTCCTTAATAAGATAAATAATATTCATCCCACAGAATTTCAATAAAAAACATCTTTATCCTTCCTGAGGAGAGTCGGTGAACTTGTGTATGATAGTTGTGCATCACTATTACTAATCAATATATGTTGGTGCAGCATGAAGTCTTCTGTAACAGATTCTTTAATCAAAATAAAAATTACGAAAATCTTTTTTTTTTTTCTGTCCATGTGGTAACAGAAAAAATATATTAATACATTGACTCCGAGCATTACAGAAATGTCTGTATTTATTGAAATATCATTAATTAGATTTGTTTCAACCCAACACTGACATGTCAATCCCTTCTCATTGTTTCTCTGTAGGTTTCTTCAACTCTAGTGGATTAATTCAGCGTGGCAGTTCCTGTTGCTGCATACAAGCACTATGGTGTACAGCTGAAGACCTGCAAACACACTGACAGTAGCAAAACACTGATAATATGCAATCAATCAAGCAAGAGGTGGACTCTGGTGAGTCCTACAGCGGAGAGGATGCCCTGGTCCTGGCTGTGGCTTTACAAGGGGCTAACAGAGACCTGATGGGCCACAAAATCTCTGCAATTCCTTTCAAGGGTAAATCTACCTGTCGCAGGAAAAGGGAGTTCATCCCAGAGGAGAAAAAAGACACTGTTTATTGGGAGAGGCGTCGTAAAAACAACGAGGCGGCCAAGCGCTCGAGGGAGAAGCGACGTATCAACGACATGGTGCTTGAGAACAAGCTGATGGCCCTTGGAGAGGAAAATGCCTCCCTTAAGGCCGAGCTGCTGTCGTTGAAGTTAAAGTTTGGCCTCATGAGCTCGGCGGCGTATGCCCAGGAAGTCCAGAAAATATCCACCTCCTCTGCTGTCAACCTGTACCAGGAGTTCGTCCCACCCACTGCGAGCCAGGGCACCACCAGCAGAGACCTGGAGCCTCTTCACCTCCGCAGCAGCTGCATATCGGTCATCAAGCATTCACCTCACATGCCTCAGACATGTACTGCAACTCAGGGGAGCTTTGCCAACTGCAGGACAGCAGAGGTCAAGCAAGAACCAGCCGAGAATGGCAGCTATGTACAGGAGAGGAGCAGCCCCTATGACCTGTATAAACTCTGCATGGCCAGCCCTTTGCCTGGAGTCTACTCTCAGCCTGCCTCCTTCATGCAGGTCACCAGGTCATCCAGCAACTCACCCAGGAGCTCAGATGACGGCGCTGTAAGCAAGTCGTCGGACGGTGAGGATGAGCAGCAGGTCCCCAAGGGGCTGATGCCATCTGTAGCTGACCCGAGAAGCGTCATCGTCTCCACACATAAAGTGCCGGACGCCAGTCCTTCAGCTTTGCCCCATAAACTGCGGATCAAATCCAGAAGCATCCAAATCAAAGTGGAGGCCATCGACCCTGAATACGAGTCCTCTGGAAAGTCCTCGTCTCCTGTCAGTGTTTCAGAGGGAGAGTGCTACCAGACCGCTCAGGACTCCACAGAGTACATGCAGACCTCCCACTGTCCTTTGTCAGCACAGGTCACAGACATGCAAGACTGGACCCAGCGGTCTGAGCAGTGGCACCGGAGCAGCACAGCGACACAGCAGGGCGGCTGCACGAGTAGCAAGCGAACCCAGAGCCCCTTCCCAAACAAAACCATTGTGGATGTAAAAGAAACTTCCTATGCACACTCAGATGCTGAGGACTTGTATCTGAAACAGGGCCTTGCCACCCTGTCCGCGAGAGTGGCCTCTTTGAAAAGACTGATCACCGCAGAGCAGGGATCCGTGATCGAGTCGACCAAAGGCACCGCTGATCATCACGAGTCGTTATCCGAGGGCTGTTCCTCTGAATGACCCTCACGTGTTTTTTTGCATTTCCACTGTATTTGCTGTTGCACTGTGTGGTTAACATTTTGGATTAAACAATGTTTTGATTCAGTCAGTTTTCAAATAAAAAAAAGTGTTTCAATCATACCAGAGTCTGATGTCACACTCACCGCTCTGCTCTCTGACACAAACACTGTTTCATTCACTGGGTAATCCCACACCCTCGTGCCTGTATTACCTTTGATGAAATTTAACACCTCAAACATTTCTTTGTGTCGTCTTATTAAGAACAGATGGAGTCTATAAGGAAGCAGGGAGGCTTTTAATTTGAAAAATTCAAGAGGAAGGTGTTAGATTATTCATATAGTGCACACACAACAAGAGCATCAGAGCAATATTATGGATATTATAGAGGAACAATACGTCTACACTGAGCTGCATTTATTGGCAGTACGTTGATCAGGGCAAAAGAAAAAGTAAAAGAAACTGAAAGTAATCTGTGAATGTAAATAGTGTTTCTGTTAAATAACTTAGCAGCAGAGGGGTGAGTATGACATGACACTTTGATCAATATCATGAATCAGTATCATGCTCCTTCCTTTTGCAAATTACAGCAGGAGCTTGTGAGATATATAAATCCCTTACAGGAGTCTCCCAGCAGCACAGATGTCACAAATAAGAGTTTTCTGGGGACTCTTTAAGGAGTTACTGTAAGTTCATCAGTGATGTCATCATTAATGTGTCGGACACTGGTATGTGTTTTATTTTTTTTTACCAAATGATTCATGACTGCTGTGACTGGGATCTGTCCATCAGTACACACACAGCTGGCTGCTGTCTGCAGCTGCCACGACCATTACTCATGAGCTGAGGGCAGTCTGGCCATTATTTGCCTTAAAGCTGAAATTCTGATGTTTTCATTCATGTAGTTTGGGCATTGTATCCATTTGTACGTTGGTGTGGTGACAGATTTCCAGTGGTTGGAGACACGGTCCATATGCTTCTGTTTTAGAGGTATGTTTTGTAGTGCTTTATTTTAGGGATTTGTAATTTTTAAAAATGATTTCCCGATAATTTGCAAGCTTTTCCCTGAAAAGAACAATTTAACTTGGTACTAATTATTAGAAAAGGAGATGTTGAATTGGTTAGATTATTTACTACACACTAAAAAATGCTGGGTCAGTATTGGGCTAATACATGCTGGGTTAATTCAGTCCAGCATTTTACTGTTTTATGCAGAATTTTATTATTTTTGTGCAAATTTTTGTTGTTTTTACTCAACATTTTGTTGTTTTTGGCGAACATTTTATTTTTTTCTGCAACATTTTGTTGTTTTTTCAACCATTGCACTGGTTAAATTAACCCAGCATGCAGTTAGTCATTTTAAGGGTGTAGTAGAGATTTTTAAGTCAGTACACTGAAGTTCAGCTGACTATGCAAATATGTCATTTTCCCACAAACATTAACATTGGAGTTTCTACTGATTCATGAATTAGTATTTACTTGAGGGTAACTTGGTGATAACTAGTGTCAAATTAAAAAGTTCTTTTCAGGAATCTGTTACAGACCCATGAAATATTTTATTTCTGTTCCTCCTGATCCTGGTTGAGGATGTTGGCACTTGCTGTGTTTATTTCAGTGAACAGGACTGAAGCTGTGAACATGTTTATAATGTGTTACACCCCTTGAAAGACGCCACACCGCACTCTCTGCCGCCTCTATAGAAATATACAGATTTTGGCTCTAACTTTTAATCTGCTGCATTCACCGGTTCACCTTTTGCCAAATAGCCACTGCTTCTCTTGTTAGTAGTTTAATGGATTACTTAAACCTTTCAGGCCGCTGGTTAAACTGAGGATGAATGTGGAACTGGCTGGAGAACTGATGTCCACCTGATGACACTGAGTAGAGCTTAACTTCATTTTAAAAAGGAGAAAATATTCTGTTGTATTCTCCAAACGTCTCCAGAGCATTCAACATTACACCCTTACAGTTCCTGCAGTTGTAATATTAAATGTTATGGAATAATTTAATAACACAATTGACATCAAATAGTGGGGAATGTACCAGTAACTATGATGATGACAATTCCCTTTTCCCAGCAGCCTCAAGATTTATTGTAATGGTGTGTTTTTGTTTACAATAAATGTCATGTGACTGGATCATGAATGCCTTTTTGTAGTTTCTCAGGTTATTTGCAAAATAGGTAAAGTTCAATCACCTCAAAAAGAACGAAAACATTGCTTTACCTGGAAACACATGCCAGCAAGGCCATTTTTGAAGCTGATACTAGTGTTGGGAATTTTGTGAAATGTTATCTTAAGATGATGATTTCACTTATTCACTTATCATGCTTCCTTATGAAGAGTTTGTCTACTGTGGCGAAGAAGGTTATGTTTGTGCCTGTGCTGGTTTTTGTTTGTCTCTGCCCATCTAGCCCCCCTCTCTTATAATGGGCAAATGGTTTAAAAACGTCACATCCTAATGGGTTTTGTTAAAATCTACATACATGCAGGATGTTGATGTTTATAATCTGAGACAGTTTGGTGGAGATCAATGTTGTGCTTTGTAATGTATAAAATACTTTTTATAAGTAGTAACTATTTTCGAGCTATCTGTCACAACAAATTATTTTATAATAAAAATAAGAGTAGATCATATGTCTTACATGGCTGCACTAAGCATAGACGGAATAAAGATTTTATGTTTATGGTGAACAGGCTCCATATAATCACGTGATCCGAGCACATGACTCGGTTCACAGTTGAAAGTCAGACAGCAGCAGCACTGCAGCTCCAACATGGCGGTCCAGCTGGGACGCAAAGCTCTATGGCAAGCCTTCCGCGTGCAAGCTGCGGGCCGGGACAGCGCGTGCAGGCTGTCAACAGCCTTCTCCTGCGCGAGACAGTCATTGCTTCTGGGTAATGCCTCGCCGTGTCCACGTGTGAGCGCCTGCGGAGCCGGGACACGGCTGTACAGCTCCGACTCCAAGGATGACCTGCGCGTCAGCTACCTGGGCGGAGAAGACTCCGGTAAGTTGTGCTCGCAGTCAGCGACACGTGCACCGTGTGTGTGTCGGTGGGAACAGTGTCGTTGTGCATTGAAAGTTACGTTAGCGGTCGTAAAAATGGGAACTGACTGTGAGACCGTGCAAACCAGAGGGGAGTCCCGCAACCATCACAGTACAGGGTACGCGATGACGTCACTCTGTGCCATAGCATCATGGCACTGAGCCCACTTTCCCCTCCTCCCTCCTAAAGTGATCCCCTCACCAAGTTAAGATGTATTTTTACAAATTAATGCAGGTGCAGTGCAGATGCAAACGTGTCATAACGTTAAACTTTGAATAACTGAGCATCTCAAAGCATTAACAGGGTTTTCCCACAACCTGGAATTTTTAACCAGTTGGAAGTTGTTTAATGGTTGATTTGATTTGAAATGTGGTGTGAAGCCTCCTCGAAAACACACCAGCAATAAGCTGAAAAAGGCAGAACACACCTTTTCATTTATTTTTATTTAACCAGGCAAACAGATTAAGAACACATTTTATTTACTACTGTGGTTAAAGCTCCAGCGTGTGCAGCACGGTGGGTGAAAAAGTATTTTTAAAGTCCAAAGGTCCTCTGAAGACCAAACAAAGAACTTAGTTAAATATTATTTGAAATTATTATACATTACAGATAACTGCATCACCATCTCTGAAACACTTTAATTACTTTTCACATCAGTATTTAATGAACAGGCAGGAGTCACTAAAGCTGTTATTATAATCCGTGCAGTGGAGTAAAAGTACAGTATTTCCCTCTGGTATGCAGTGAGTGGAGGAGAAGAAGGAGAAGGTAGCAGAAAATACTCAATTTAAATAACTTGCTCCAAAGTAAAGGATTTGAGTAAATGTACTTTTGAGTGAACAAACAGTTTAGTGTGACACATGCTCACATGTCAGCTGACAATGGATGGAAGTAGCTACATGTTAATTCCAGCTTGATGCAAGTGTCTAAATTATCTGTAAGAAATAATACAACACAAGATTATATTAGTACAATACACAATAATTTTTTAATATGCAATAATTTTAGGACTATTCTTGCAAAGCCTGCTGATCACTGCTCACACTAAAAGTTGATGATGGTCAGAAAACCAGTAAAATTTAAGATTTTGACATTTTCCTGGAATTAGTTTTATTGACCTTTTATTTATTGGATGGTGCCATGTTTATATGACATACTGAGGAAACTGCACTCTGTATACTGACAGTCTGTTGTCCCTCCATTCTGTTCTGGTAGATGGTGTGTGTGTGTGCGTTCATGTCTTGCATGCTGTTTTATGACCATGTTAAATGAGCATGATGTCCCACCTGTCTTTCAGGTATTGTTGTTGTCGGGCTAAATCGACCAAAAGCCAAAAACGCCATAAGCAAAAATCTTGTCAAAATGGTATGTATGAAGTACATCTTATTATTTACTATTAGTTTTTTTATGATGATAAAAGTTAACAATCGTGAACGCGGGTTAAGCTGCAGTTCTGTTTTTCTGGACGACTCAGGAGCTAATGTGTGCAAAGCCTCATCACACACTTTGTGTAGCTGCTTGTTATATACTTTTTTTTGTACTTTTTTTTTCACACAACCATTTAACGTGCAGTTCCACCTTACTGTGTCTGTTTCCATGATGTTTATATGTCCTCATTCTCAGAGGTTTCAGCTTAAACACTCAATGTAGTTTTTCTGGTAGTTTGTTTTTCCCATAGACTTCATGTAGAAATGGACGAAGCAAGCGTGACATCACATGTTGGTTTGTGGACTCTTATTTTGAAGGCAGGAGTTTGGTATTTGAGCGTGGCCATGTTGGTTGTTTGGAGACAGAAGCGACCATATTTGGATATGAAGGGAGGAGCTAGCATCTAGTGGCCATCAGGAGTATTTGCCTCATGATTGACCCCCGGTTGCTGCGTCCATTTCTATATACAATCTATTGTTTTATCAGATCTTTTATCATTTGTCTGAGTTTGTGTTGAACTGTACTGTAGTGTGTTAATGTGTTAAACCAGAGAAAATTCAGTTCTTTTTTCAAATTGTTAAACAAATGGGAAATAACTGCAATTGATTAGATTTCTTTGTGTTGCAGATGTTTGATGCTGTGGAAGACATCAAGAAGAATAACAAAGTGCGCAGTGTTATTATCTGCAGTTTGGTTCCTGGTATCTTCTGTGCAGGTACACACCAACTGTTTATTGCTCAGCAGCAGGCTTATATATTTTTTTATTTCATATCAGTGTCAACAGACTCCTAAAAAACTATTAAAACATCATAGTGATAATTACCTGAACTATAAAACACAATTGTATAGGAAGTAAATGAGTATCTTAGAGGACACATGAAGTGACATCAACAATAATCATGTGTAATAAAGAGCCTGACTGTGTAACACTCAGCCAGCTTGGATCTGGACAGAGTTGTGTGTCCAGCTTTATGTCCAGAAACCATGATACCAGAGCTCTGTGTGATGATGAAGCCACCTCCCTCTGTCCTGATGTCACTGCTTTGTCTGTGTGTGCAGGTGCAGACCTGAAGGAGAGGGCCAAAATGCACCAGAGTGAAGTGGGACCGTTCGTATCCAAAGCGAGAGCCCTCATCACAGAGCTGGGTAAACACAGGGAGCAACGATGCAATATGAAGTTGAGGATTTTATCAGTGCCTGTGTAAACACAGTCGGCTCCTCTTTTGTTTTCCAGGTAACTTGCCAGTACCCACAATTGCTGCAATTGATGGAGCTGCTTTAGGCGGAGGCTTGGAAATGGCCTTGGCTTGTGACATCAGAATTTCCTGTAAGACTGAGGAGGACTTTACTTTCAGGTTACAGATCAGCCCGCCTCTGATCTATGCACCAATCACAGTTAGTGAATACGACCCTGTTCACACTTGGTTGGTTTCATATGTTTCGGGTGATTGGATCACAAGTGGACAGCTCTGAAGACAAGTGTGGACGACCACCAAGACACACTGAGGTCCATCACTTAAACAACAAGTGGAGAACATGTGACCTTGTTGCCATAGTGATATAAGAACACAAGTGGTTGATAGGATGATTTGACCACTGAGTACAGATGTGTGTCTGCTGTCCACTTGTGATCCAATCACCTGAAATACACAAAACAACCAAGTGTGAACTCCAGTGTACAATCCCTTTTAAGGATGAATTTAGTTTTCTGACCCCAGGTAAATTATTACCATGTTTCTATTTACCGTTTTTTTCGGACTATAAGGCGCACTTAAAATCCTTTTAATTTACAGAAAAATCGACAATGCGCCTTATGTATTAATTCTGGTTGTGTTTACTGACCTCAAAAACGATTTCATGGTGGTGCATGGCGCTCAATAATCTGTCAGGATGTTTTAGTACAACTTTGGTAATCTACGAAGCCGCACCGCTTGCTGGATGGTCGGAGCATTGCGGCTACCGTAGTTGGGAGCCAAGCGGAGTAATACGTATCACAGTACATATTACTCCACAGTATTTCGCACTCCAGGAAGACTAGGTGGTGCTATTGGCAACAGCTAATGGGGATGTTTTTTAATAAATAAATAAACACAATATTACGGTGTGTATAAGGACCCCAAAATGGCACCTGTTAAGAGACAGTCGCTTAATGCGCCTTATGATCCGGTGCGCCTTCTGTATGAAAATAGACCCGTTCATTCTCGTTCATTGATATTGTGCCTTATAATCCAGTGCACCTTATGGTCAGAAAATTACAGTAATACATTTTGCTTTATTTTGTCTTGCAGTAGATATGAAAAGGTGCCATGCGTAAGTACTAAAACTGCTCTTTGGTCTTTTTTCAGCCAATTCTGCAAAAATGGGACTAGTTGAAACGAAACTTGCAATTATTCCTGGAGCAGGTAAAGAATTTTTTTTATTTTTTTTTTTAATTGATTTTAGAATTTTGCATTAATATTTTCATCATATTTCACATGAAAGTCTTAGAAAAGACCACTGGTGATTGTGATTCACTGTAGTAGTCTGGAGTTTTTCACTTTTTTGTACTTTTATTTCTATACACAATCTATGAAATGATTATTGTTCGGCTGTCACTGCACAACAAAGTAAAGACTTTGACGACACAAGCTGGATAAAAATTGACAAACTTCCAGTCATGAACACGGGACAGTTGGACATTCAGTATCTGCTGGTGAGGCCATGTCCTTGTGTCTCATCCCTCCTGGGCAGGTGGTACGCAGCGTCTCCCCAGGGTGATCGGTGTCCCTCTTGCTAAGGAGCTGATCTTTGCTGCCCGGGCGGTGGATGGGAAAGAGGCTCTCCGCCTGGGTCTGGTCAGTCACTCTGTGGAGCAGAACAGCAGCGGAGATGCTGCCTACCTGCGAGCTCTGGAGCTCGCCCGGGAGATCAACCCTCAGGTAACAACGAACGCTGACTGATGAGCAGACCTCTGTTTATTTGTGATTTAGTGAAGAAAGGTACAGAACAGCTTCTCATGTTTAAACCTCCTGAGGTCGAACACGTCAGGCAGTCTTTGCTTTCTGGCTCCACAGGGTCCAATTGCAATAAGGATGGCGAAACTGGCGATCAACCAGGGGATAGAGGTAAGAAGAATATTCTGACTGAATCAGATGCTGAGTACGCTGCTACCTATCTACATAACAAGCACCTCAGAAGCATTGATGGGAATTTAGCTGCATCATGGTTTGAAAGATCCACATACGAGAACAATCAAAGTTTGAATTTCTATACGATAACTGTGCAGCTCATACAGAAGGTTTAGTGAATACAGCGTCGTGTGGCCTCCTGTCGTCCGGTCCCCTCATTTAGAAAGTGTTGCAGGAGAAACTGGAAGCAGACAGCTACATACCACCCACTCCCAGCAGGTCAAGCATGTTGGACTCCACCAAGTCCAGGTCCAGTCCCCGGTTCTGCTCTCGGTCCCTCTAATTGAAAAGTTTGCAGCAGGGACTGATTTTAATGTGATGAATGTGACTCTGAGGTCACACCAGTTAAAATGTGGATGTTTGTAATCAGCACTGTGACCTTGAGAGAGTCCTTGTTGTTTTTCAGGTGGATTTAGCTACAGGTCTGGCTATTGAAGAGGCATGCTATGCCCAGGTGAGTAATTGGAAGCCAACCTTTTATTCAGCTGTATGAAATATGTTCTCTGTGGGCATTCATGAGGTACAGGAATCATGTGAACATATAAAAAAGAAGAAGATGGTGATGACATTTGGATCAACTGAGGAAATTAATTTGTGCCACTTTACTGTGAACATCTGGGCCAGATCAAGCTGTGACACATGTCATGTCCAATGTGCTCTGTATTGAAAACCAAATAACTTATTTCCATGTTTTATGCATGGATGACTAGGCATTACTTTCATGTGATATATGTTGTAATTTGTTGAAGTCATAATTTGGAGTAAAAAAAAATCTAATTGTTCTAACTGTGCTGTGACATATGGGTGCAAACTGAACACCTTTTTATTTCACTTTACACAAATGTACAAAACAGTTGTTCTCATAAGAAGTTGACATTAAATGAAATAAAGTAATGAAGGTAACATGTTAAATGATTTTTATAGGCATTAACATAATGTGATAAAGTCTGAAGGAAAAACTTTCTATTACAAAAACACCACAAATATGCTCAGACTTTTATCAATATACAAGTAACAACTAAAGTTATATTTACAATTTACATGAAAATATACTTTACAAATAACTTTATATACAGACATTCTTCAACATTGTTAATTTATAAAATACTGGCATAAAATGTTTTAAAACTTCAACAAATGCTCTATTTGCAAAGTTCAGTCCTTTATCTCTTAATTAATATTAATGAGGAGGCTCTCTGTTGTTTTTCTACTTTCAACTAGAGCTGTTAAGATAAAAATGAACCTGTCTGAGGAATGATCGGTGGGATTTTATTTTGTGACACTGATGTTCACTTTGGCTTGATCTGGCCCATCTGTGTTCTTGATAAAAGGCTGAGTTAAAGGTGCTTGTGTTGTGTTGAAGGTGATACCAACTAAGGACCGACTGGAGGGTCTGGCTGCCTTCAAAGAGAAGAGACGTCCTCACTTCAAGGGGGAGTGACACCACACTCGAAGATCTGCCTTCAGCTCCTCTGCTCTTCCACTGCTTCCAACATATTTTATGGGTGAAACACATCGACACATCAGCCTGTGCAGGACCCGGAGAACATCTGTTTAACGGCAGGACATTAGGATGTGCTGTGGCTGGTGTCTGTCGCCAGCGGATACGTGGTTAAAGTGTCAAACACCTCGGTGCTGGATGTGTAAACTAACCGCTTTAGGATCTGGAGAAACCAAGAAACACTAACCCACTGTTGACCACTGCTTGTAATCTGTAATCTAAAACATAAATTACTTCAAAAGGTTGTTGTTGTTTGCAGTGTGATTGAGAGTCGGCCGATAACGGCAGGCCTCCAGTCGTGAACCAATCCTGGAGCTGCTAACACGTCCATAAAATTTGGGAAGTCTGGCGCGTGAAGGATTTAATAAGAGGTTTATTGGTTTTTTTTACATGTGTTTGAAGTGTCTGCATGAAATCATATATGGGACACTTTATTGTTGTCATGGCGACAGCGTGGAGTTTTTGATTTGATGTTATTGTGACTGTTTAGGATAAGATGATTTTCTTCTTTGGTGCCTCCCTTTCTAAAAAAAAAAATCCCACCCTAAATTACTTGTCTTATTTTTCTACAAATTGGAGTTTATGGTATGAGATCAAGATGTTATAATAATAAAATCAAGTGTAATCTGACCACCTGAACTTCCCCTTCGGCCTGCAGAGTATTTCAATGAATTCAGAAAATGTGATGAGGAATAAAAGGTAAATATTCATAAGCATTCTTCAGATGTAAGTGGTGTTCAGTCCTCTGAGACAGACAGGGACAGAGAAACAGAGACAGACAGACGGGGACAGACACACAGACAGAGACGGACAGATAGAGACACACACAGACAGAGACGGACAGATAGAGACAGACACGGACAGAGACAGAGACAGACAGACACGGACAGAGAGACAGAGACAGACGGGGACAGAGAGACAGACACGGACAGACATGGAGAGACAGATACACACACACACACAGACACGGACAGATAGAGACAGACACAGATAGACAAGAGACAGAGACACACACGGACAGACAGGGACAGAGAGACAGAGACAGATACACACAGACAGACACAGACGGACAGACAGAGACCGACAGACACACACACACAAACACGGACAGACAGACAGACACATAGACACAGATAGACAAGAGACAGACAGACAAACACAGACTAAAGACAGACAGCTTTGTGACTAAACAGAAGTTTTCATGCTCTGTATGTTTCTTCAGTGTAATGTATAAAACCCTGGGTCAGTACTTACTAACCCCCACATCACATCCATGTAAATCCAGATCACGATGACTCATCCAACTACACATCTTCAGTGGTGATTAGGCAGCAGAAACTGCAGCTCCTGGTGTGTTTGGAGGTCTGTTTTGGATCATCTGGTGTTGTGGAGACCTCCCTCCCTCTCACAGTGATGCTGGGCTTCAATATTTGCTCATCCAGATTTAGCTCTGTAGACCTTTACACGTTGACCTTTGTGATGAGATGGCAGGTCGGCTTTCTTTCTGATGACTCTTGCACATGTTTGCTGCACACTGCATCACTCCTGTGTCAGCTGCTGCTCCTCTGATTTGCCTTGGATCTTGTCCAATTCTTACATTTCACAAGGTGGAAGCAGCAAACATCTGATATTGTTTTTTAGCTGCTCCCTGCTTGGTCCATGTTAGCTTCACCTCAGGTGGTTTGTCAGAGGAACTCCTGGTTGTGTTGAAGAGGATTTATCACCTGAGGATGTGCAGCATCTAGCGTGCAGTCTCAACCATATCTATACTTTAATTAATATGTTTCTGGGTGGGTGGGGATATAAAAATGGACGGATGTTTGTACGATTGGAGCCAGAAGCTGTGGATTAGCCTGCTGTAGGTTACTGCTGTGATCTGTGTACAGGTTAGGTTCTGTTTACTTCTGTTTCATTGTTCAGGGTTAGGTTGAAGTTAGTCTGATGGTAGGACAGAGGCTCTCGTGAGGTATGTGTGCGATCCTGTGAGCAGACTGTTGAGGCCCTGGCCGGCGGTTGCGTGCAGGCCTGCCCTGTGGCTTCATGCTGCTGCTACACTGAGCCTGACAACAGACTGAACATCCACACTGTGGCTGACCTCCTTCCGGCAGATGTCCCAACTCTAAGCCGGGGGGAATCCCACCACAAGACAGAGTTGCGTAAAGAAAGACCGGTTCCCCAACACTGGAGGCCCGCACCTCAGCCATTTCTCATGGGAAATGTAGACGATGTAACTGTAACGGCCTCCCTCACAGAGTCTTCGCTCTGGAGCAGTCGTTGTCACCGCAGGACGCTCGTCTGGAAGATGTGGCTCTTCCTCCCTGACCAGCAACTGCTACTCAACAGGTGGCTCGTCTCAACTGTATTGTACAATCAAACTAACAGCTGTATCTGTATCTCAGAGTCAGTATAGCGAGGCTGCAGAGCTGTATTGTTAAAGAAATCTGGATAAATAAAAGTGGCACGGGTCAGCTTCACTAAAGAGAAGGACATCGTTCTTAGTTGAATTTGAATTTTTCATATGTGTGAACTGACACTTCCATAGCTGCACTAATGAATTAACCACAGATTATAACTTTTGACAGGGATACATTTATTACTCCTGTCGATAAACAAACACACTGGATGGAAGTAAATTCAGAAGTGTCACATGTTACTGATGAAGATATCATTGAAAAAAAATCTGAAATTTTATGTTTTTTTTTCTGCTTACTCCTGTATTTCTTTAAAATGCACAAAAATGTGCATAAAAAAGACTGTAAGCTGCCTGTGTAATGCACCATTACCAGTAATTATGAATAACCAGTTTTTAATATTCAGTTCAATATTAAGTATTTTTATTTCCTACAAAGGCTTTTCCACAAATGTATCATAATTTTTTCAAAAAAAAGGTTTTATAGATAAAGTTGTTGAATTCATTATTCATTCATGATTGTAAATATATTTGTAAAATTACACAACAAGTATAAATCTTCCAGAAGCTCAGAGGTCATGTGATCAATGGGATAAACTGTTATGATGGAGGATGACAGATCTGGTGTCTTCAGTTTTGTCTTGTAGCTGCGTCATTAGCAAATAATCCATAAACTGTAAATAATATTAACTTGAGGAAAGGCAGCAACATTTATAAAAAGTAACAGCAATTTTGTGTCTTCTCTACCGGATGTAGTTATTCTCCAGAGGGTTGCGTGTAATCATCAGTTTTATTTTGTTCATATACCAATAAATTACTGAACCAAAGCCTCTGTTACAGTTTTTATTAATCCACTGTTGACCTGCTTACAAAGTGGGAATCTTGACATATTTCAAGATGCTGCAACAGTGATGCAGCCGTGGCTCACAGCAGTTCACCAGAAAAGAAACAAATAGGTGATTATCAGTAATCCAACATGAATATTACCGTATTTTCTGGACTATTGAGCGCACCTGTCTATAAACTGCTATTGAATTTATTCCAACAGTTTCATGTGGTCCACTCTGACCGGGTCTGACGTCAGGAGGCTAAATGTATCGGCGGCACGAAGCTTGCTAGCTTGTAAAAAGCTAACGAGCTTCGTGCCGCCGATACATGAGAAACACTGGTGTTAAGTTCAAAGCGTCGGATAAAAGTAGCGGCTTATAGTCCAGAAAATACGGTACTCCTGGGTTGATAAGTAGTTAGCTTTTAACTCCGAAATATGTCACATTGAATTTGTTAGATTTCAGTTCTGTTTAATTCAATTTAATCACAAATCACAGCAAAGAAACCTCAGTACACTTGACGATTTAGAATATTATCAACATTATTTCCCCTTTAGCAGCACATCAACTCAAAGAAACACAAGTGGACCTGCACTCTGAGAGAGACCTGCTCTGCTGGGATGATCAGGGATTTAAGTTATGATGGAGCTGGATCATTAAGAGCTTTGGATATAAGGAGTATTTTAAATGCACATATTAGCATATTGATACAAAATAACTGTCTTTACACATGTTAAATATCTTGTGTGCACATGTTATGATAGGATATATTTTATTGTCCCCATACGAAAACGTGTTTTGGACTCGTATGTCGTGCACAGCATACCTCCACAGTGTGATAAAACAAACAAACAACAAACAACAATAATAGCTGAAAAACACAAAAACAGATTTTGATTTTAGAGTTTTAGTGAACAAAAACACTACAACTGCACATGAATGTTAGAGTTTGCATGTTCAATTTGAATTTGAAATCAAAACAAGCATAAAAAGTCCAGATGGAGATTTGGAAGCTCAGGTGTTAAAGGGTTAATTATCTTGTGTGCAACAGATCAACGTGCACACAAGATTTTAAAAAAGGAGACGTATGTAATGCAAAAAGAAATGGTCCTAAGATAGAACCTGTGAGACTCCATTTCTAATTTGTGTGTAAGAGACATCGTATTCTAGGTGAACAGCACTGCATTTGTGAAGCCATAAGAATTGAAGAGTGTAACCCAGTGAAAGTACATCAAGGCTTAGACACTGCACAAATTTAAAACAATAAAAACACACCAGGCCATCAATTCAAACGATAATCATTAAGACTTAAAATGAATACTTTATTTTAACCCCCTGGGGATTCTGGTTCTGATAAAGAAATCAATAAAAGTGTTGTAACATTTATTACTGCGGGGATAGAACAATCAGTCTGATAGATATTATTAATAAATCTGCCTTAAAACAAACACCAAAGACACTGTGACAAAGATCTATAGATAAAGGTGTGGTAGTCAGAGGCTACAGTGCTGAACAGTCCTGATCAGTTTTAATAGGACACAATATTGCAGGTGAATAAGTGATGTGGTTCTCTAAAAGACAGATTTGCTTCAGCCATAAAACAGATCTAGGCAGATGTTAAAGGTGCATGGTAGAGGTTAAATACACCTGTGGGGGTCGTCAGGAGAAGATCTCAAGACATTTTTCTGTATATGTGCACATGTTGTATGTGTACACCATGACTATAAAATCTGTTTATGTGGATAATTAGATGTTATGTGAATTAAACTTTACGTGGTGCACTGAATCAGACTGAGACAACATCCAGGCCTGAGGCAAAGGCACAGAAAACACTAAGTAAAATACATTAAAATAAAAGCTTCACTGTGAATCTGCTGCCACCTGCAGGTAAGCTGCAGTCTTTACATCTTATTGTGACTGTTGAAATTTTCAAAGTGAGGTCAGCTGATTTAGGGAAATCACAAGTGTATCACTCAGCATCATGGACTGAATATGAGAGACCCTCCTCCTCCTCTCCATCTCCACCACGTCTCACTCGTCCAGAATCTGCATGAGGTCCTATGTCCTCAGCCACAACACTGCTGTAGTGTAACAGCTAAAACTTCATAGTCATTCATTTTCTTATTCATCAGTAAACGTGTCCTCACTGAAATGTTTTTAATCTAAGGATGTCTGGGTATGGAGGTTACAATAATGTGAGTTTTTATAACATAATATTAAAGGGGAACATTGTAACTTTTGCTTTGACCCAATGGGAACAGTGTTACCTACAGTGATGTAAATTTGTTTCAGGATTTGTGAAAGTGTTTTGTGTCTCGTTAATTTGTTTTCTAAAAATGTTGATGTGTCTCAAGTTGTAAAAGTGTTTCACATTTTATAACTTTGCACCTCCTGGCCACCGTAGTTATGTCACTGTCTCTTTGGTTAATTGTCACAGTCACATGACTGAGCTGCAGATGGTTACAGGATTTATTCTGAAGATTAATCTCTAATTTTCATCTCATCTATGATCAAACTCAGACATTTCCTTGGCTGATATTGGTTATACACAGTGTGTGGTTGCTCTGCTCTCATGCAGACGCTCCTCTCAGTACGACCGTGTGCTCTACAGATCTAGTGCTTTCTGTGACCTTGCTGCAGTTTTCTGGAGCAGTGTTTAGGACTGAATGAGTTTAACTTTGTTGGGAATGTAATACACATTCACACTTCTCTTTATGAAGATTAGATTTTTGGTTTTAGTGCACACAGATGGATCCAGATTTTAGGACAACACTTCTCTTAGGGTTCCTACATCGTGGTAATTTTTTATGACTTCTCAACCAAAACCATGAAAATGCATAAAATCTATTTATCCATGTTTTACATATCAGTGAGTCACCCAGAGCCAGCTCTCACTGACCTGCAGGATAAAGTTTGTATAGATAATCGAAGGACCTCCTGGTCTCTGATATTGGCCATATATTGTAACATAATAACAAGTTTTGGTAATAATTATTATTCTGAAGACAGTCTACCTCTCAGTACACAAAGACCTTTATTCCAAGCATTATTCATTTAAGGCTTAACTAATATTATAACTACACTTTAATGGGCCATGAAACTTTTTACCAAATAATTAAGCTGTATAGTTTATTAGCTGCAACATGAACATTGCTCATAGCATGAGCTGAACTTTTATTTGTTTATTACAACTTTCATGTTTTTTTTTACATTCAAGAAGACAAAATAAAAGCAATATTTGCATAATTAGTCTATATTTAAAAGACAGAATAAATCCTCCAGTTGAAGTTTATATTTTACAACATTTGTCATTCAAAACCAATCCCTAGTCATTCATATATTATTCAAAGCAATTTCTTTCATCAAACAAGAGTTTGCATAGCCTCAAAAAAAAAAAAAAATCCATGAGAAGCATCACTGTGCGATGTCGTAGTAATACTCTCGTAGTCTCGGCTCGACAACACTGAACCCAGGCCTTTCATCCGCCCTGGAAGACACGAAAACAACAAGCAGTTATCCAACATGTCATCCTCCAACATTAACTGGTGAGTCACTGGTCCTGCTACGACCCAGTGATGACAGAGTGTGGCTCACTTGTAAGTCCAGCAGGTCCTCATGAGGTCATACATCTCTGGTGGACAGTTCACCGGGGAGTCCATACGCTGTCCACTTTCAATCATCTGCATGACATCATTTCCTTTCATTCCCTGCGAACAGTGACACAATCACTCAGAGATGACACCACAATGCAAAGCAGCGGAGCATTGACGCACTGCTCATTATATTTCCATAAAGTCACAGTGATACATCCATAGGTCAATACAGTGTGTCCACATTACACCAACACCATGTGAGAAGAGGCTTTTTCTGTTCAAGTACTTCAAATACACAGCTTACAGAGGCCGAAGAGACTCCAATACATGTTTACACCACAGCTAACCCACAAATTGAAAACGTAAAATATTCGTCTTGCACTGATTCACACTGGTGAGTCTTGTTTTAAATTTAACCCTCGAATGGTTTCTGTATCGTGGGGGAGGCAGTCATGTGACATAGGGGAAAGCTTTATGCAAGTGCAGTTAATATTACCATCCAGTACTCAAATCGTGTGACTTCACTACAAAATTTAAAACTATGCTCATAATTTGTATCAAAATCCAAAATGCAACAAAGACACTATTTAAAAAAAAAATGTAAATGTTTAAAGAGTTGTTCATAAAGCAAAGGTTGGCACAAGAACTATGGGAAATAAAAGGAGAAAAAAGGCAAATTTCAACCAGATACTTTAGAAAATTGCAGTTAATTCATGTAATTTTGAAGAGACACTGATGGTTAATCCATGATGGTTCCTACCTTGTATGGTTTCTGGCCAAAGGAGAAGGCCTCCCACATGAGCACCCCAAAGCTCCACACGTCACTTTTGGATGAGAATTTGAAGTAGTTTATACACTCGGGAGCGTACCATTTCACTGGCCACTTCCCATGACCCTTGGCCTGGAGGAAGAGAAATACAAACACACTCACAAAAACTGTGTCATATCAGTGATTTCACAGCTTCAGTTTGCAGTATGTTGATTGATACGATATTTTGAAGTTGAACACATACTGAATCCTCCTTCATCTACCTTGTAGTAGTTCTGCTCCTCGGCGACAGCTTTGGAGAGGCCGAAGTCGCTGATCTTGGCGTAATGCTGTGTGACCAGCAGCACGTTTCTGGCAGCGAGGTCCCTGTGGACGAAGTTATGCTCCTCCAGGTACTTCATGCCCATGGACACCTGATGGACCAGCTCTGTGATGTTCTTTATGGACGTTTGCCTGTAGATGACAGTTTTATTGCGAATCATGAATGACCATGCAGGTGGTCTCTACTCTCTGAATACAAGCAATAGGAGTGTGATACAGCACGATATCAGTTCTAGTTGGAAGAAGCAGGATCGGGTTGGAGTCCATACTTGTTTTTCTGCAGGAACTTGTTGAGTGGCCCCAGCTCAGCCAGCTCCATGACCAACATGAGGTTCTCTGCCTCACAGATACCGATCATCCGGACGATGTAGGGGTTGTCCAGCTGCTGCATGACGTTGGCTTCTCGCAGCATTTCCTCGCGAACTGATGGGTTGTTATCGTCGTTCTTCAGGATTTTCACTGCAACTGGCTTCTCCGTCCTGATGCACAGGGAGGGTTGCTGTTAGCATGGCTGTCATGCACTTCACATTTTGGCTCAAACAGAATAAACAATTTTTAGACAATCAATATACAATCAGAGTCAGTCATATGCATAGACTATTGGTGTCCAATCCTGATCCTCGAGGGCCGCTATCCTGCATGTTTTAGATGTTTCCCTCCTCCAACACAGCTGATTCAAATGACCAGCTCATCATCAAGCTCTGAAGAAGCCTGATAACCATCCTGGTCATTTGAATCAGGTGTGTTGGAAGAGGGACACATCTAAAACATGCAGGATAGCGGCCCTCGAGGACCAGGATTGGACACCCCTGGCATAGACTGTATGTAGAAATGGACAAAGCAATGAGACCGGTGCTGAAGTCCAGTCTCATACACAGACCAGCCTCCTCTCTCCTCCCTTCATATCCAAATATGGTCACTTCTGGCGAGTGGACAAACCAACACCTGCTTGCTTCGTCCATTTCAATACACAATCTATGGCTTAAACACAACTAAAACTATGTCTCATTAACACATCAACATTCACCACCAAGAACAAGAAGCAATATCTTGATGAAATTAGGGCAACAATCATTAATCATAGAACATTCAGAGAAGAAACCAGATATAATGATGATTTCTATGGCCCTTACAGTACAGCAAAAGTTCTCAGTAGGATTCCTCAGTAAATCAAAACTCTACAAAGGAGGGAAAAAACTTCCTTACTGTATAATGACTGCGTCTGTATTACACAGTATAAGAGGAAAATTGCCAGTACAGTATTAGAGCATGTACACCTCCAACAAAACTATCTTTTTGTTGAGTAAAGATGGCTGCAACAGGAGACACAGAAGGTTGATATGCTCCTTCAAAATAATGAAATCTGATTGTGATGTAACACACTTCCTCATCTTGTAGATGCCCTTCATGACGGTCCCAAAGTTCCCGGAGCCCAGTTCTCCATCCTCTAAGAAGAGCTGGTTACGAGCCACTGTGGAGCTCCTTAGTTCATCTGGGTCTGCGTAGGGACTCTCGTACACCTCTGTATCCATCGGCATGGCCTCTGGTGGAGGAAGGACACATTAGAGCAGCCATGAATAAGAGTGTGTGAACCTGGATGTGAAACAGTTCTCTAACCAAAACGAAATAACACTGTCACCACAACATGGCTTAATGGCTTGTTCATATGAAACACTTAAACAGATTTGACTTCAGTCTACTGTAAAAAAAATAATCCATAGAAATCTGAAAAGTAGCAGAGACCAGTGTTGTTTTCGTCAACGATGATGAAATTATTTTGTTGACGCCCCGTTTTTCATGACGATAACGAGACGGTGACGAGCTAAACATGACGAAACATGTGTGAGTTTTCGTTGACGAGGCTGGACGACAATATTAGTGGTTGGTCTGTCAGACGTTCAAAATGCAGGACGTCAGGAATGCTGCTACATCCTTGTTTGGCCACGCCCACCACCTGACGTAAAACGCACACTCTGCCCAACACACCTGCGGTCCGCTACAGAGCTGCACGTGCTTGTGTTTATTTATTTAAATTCACTCAAATGCAAGCGGCTTCCGCGAGATTCAGCAGCGATATTCTTGCTCGTGACAATTCGTTACTTTCGGCGTAATGGCGTGACGTCATGTCAGCACGTCAAACCTCCACCATTTAATTGGTCACTTGTCACACACACGGACACAGCTGAGTTTATTAATTAATTGATGGACCATGGCAGCATCGACAAAGGAGCTTTCTCCATCAATAGGAGAGTCTTGGGTAGCGCTATCAATCTGGTAAGAAATGTTGTTTAATGATTTGCAACACTTGATACAACCTGTCAACCTTGACTCCAATTTCCACTACTATTGAGCTAAATTAATTTTTGTTGTTGTTGTTTTTTGAAACCGACTAAAACTAGATTAAAACCTTCTTTAGATTTGGTCGACTAAAACCAAGATGGCTGCCAAAAACAACACGGGCAGAGACTCAGCTTTCTGCTGAATGTCTAAACGTTTGAATAACTTACCTTTGTTGGCTGCTTGATTATTGGGCACCCTGGTCTCATAAGGATTGAGATTATCTGCGTAGTTGTGTCGAGATCCTGGCCGCTGTTATCGGTGTATCAGAGAAAACACATCATGTGAGAAAGTCTTAAAAACATTTTTTACAGAGCGCGATGCTGAACTATAATCTGCAATGAGTGAACACATGCATTCAAAGAAGGGGGATAGAGGAAGTTCAAAATTTACTGTCCACATCAAAGCAGCTTAGTGTCAATAATATCTCTACCTCTCACCCCTGCTTTGAAGAGTATGTGAACATACCGAAGCCGTTTTACATCCAGGAATCCTTTTTGAATCTCTGTCCTCATAGAAAAATATTAACTCTCTTTTATATTTCAAGTTGGAAATGCTGACGTCAAAACACAAAGATTCAAAAAGCTCCACAGTTTGCAAAAACCAGGCAAAACAAACCAGGAAGAATTCATTTCAGGGCGGCTGCCTCCTTCACAGACCACCTCGTCTCAGCTGCACATCAGGACAGGATGACTGTTCAAACCTAAAGGCTGCTCCAAGAAATGTCCCCGTCTTTTTCCTGAAGACAACTTACTGATTCATTTTTACTGTATGAACTGAAATGATTCTATAATTCATCTGGAAATTACAAATATAATATCAGTCCAGCACCAAAAGTGGAGGAGCAAAGACTGATTATCTCCTGTAGATTATTAATGTAATCTAAACCATTGCAGAGGGGGATACAGAGACGCTACAGGATGCATCAGGAGTCATGGAGCAGCCTTTGGACAAGGACAGACATGTTGACCATATTATGACATGCACACGTAGCAAGACAGGCTCTGCTACTGGTGGCTGTGGTGAGAGTGTCATTGCACTGTGTGACCTCTGGATGGTGTTAGAGTGAAATCATCACCTCCAGCTGTGAAACTATCTGCACTGATCTGTCACAGGGATGAACACAAAGCAAAGGAGTACAGGGAGGACTCCACGGTGAGTTAGTGAGCAGCAGCAGCAGCAGCAGCAGCAGCAGCAGTCTTAACTGAAGCGTTAGTGAAGAGTGGGGGAGGGGGGTTAGGTTGCGAGGGAGGGAGGCAGGCAGGTGTGTTAGTGCACCTTTTTCCAGCCAGGTATGGGAGCACTTCTGAATATGGAGAGAATTCCATCTGCCGCATTTTGCTAGAAACCAGAACGTCAGAGAGGTTATCAGTGGGTGACCCCGTGATGTTAGCATGTGATCATCACAGTAGAAACATATTCAGGGGAAAGGCTAACTGTGCCGAGTCATTCCTCTGACTCAGCCAGCTACAGGAAACAGAGAGTATATAACATTTCCATGCTCATTTGTACTGGACAAAAATAAACGGATTGGGTCATCGACATTATGAAAAAACACATTTGCACTGTGGTGTGGTACTCACAGTAAGAACAATTACGATCAAAATTCAAGATGAGCATCTTTTTGTGTGACTGGTAATCCACAGAGGACAATGTTTACCCAACATTTTGTAGTTTTTAGTCAGTAATTTATTATTTTCCCCAACATTTACTTGACATTTTCCAGTGTCTTATTGTTTTCACCCAACATTTTATGATTTCTACCCAAAGTAGGGGAAAACAGCCTGGTATGTGGTTAGTCCCATATTTGTGTTACCGTATTTTCCGGACTATAAGCCGCTACTTTTTTCCGACGCTTTGAACCTAAACGCCGGTGTTTCTCATTTATTGGCGGCACGAAGCTCGTTGGCTTTTTACAAGCTAGCAAGCTCCGTGCCGCCGATACATTTAGCGTCATCACATCAGACCCAGTCAGAGTGGACCACATGAAACTGTTTGAATAAATTCAATAGCGGCTTCTAGACAGGTGCGCTCAATAGTCCAGAAAATACGGTATTTTAAATTAATTGACTAAATTCCCGTAAAAATCCATAAAATCAGCAAAATAAATCTTACATTTAAAAGATTACATTCACATCCTCATCCTCTCCACATACTTCACAGCCCAGCCGAACGTTGCCTCTGATATGAATAACGGGGGATATTGTTTGTCACTGATATTATTATTTACTTCAAAATGCCATAGACTTGAGAACCATGACATTTTCTACTATTGCCGTTGTCCTACTAGTGCAACACATTACGTTATTTGATCAAAAAAGGCTTTACCACCTGTGGAGTTCGTTTTGAGTAAGTGTTTATATCATAGTTGTACCAATAGTGGCAGCCTAAGCCAATGACCCTATTCATGTAAAAATCAACTCATGTCAGAAGTGGGTTGAGCTGCAGTCAGGAGGACGGTGGGCTGACCACGGCAGAAACCCCCTGTGGCAGTTTAACTAGTCTCTGTAACATCCTGAATAAAACAGATGCAGAGAACTTACAATAGCAGAACCCAATCCTGGATGGTCCCGTGAAAGTAGTGGTCGTCCTGTCAGCCCGTGAACATGGGATACAACAAATGTTAAAAACACAGTCCAACACTTTTCACTATTAGATATAATTTCATGTGTGGTGAAGTTCGGATTGAATGGCTATCTTGCTGTAAACAAATGTTTTACCTATTTCTCCATCAGGTCGTGGGCAGGGCTCAGTTAGCACTCGCAGCAGGCCATCTGGTTTGTATGAGTAGTGCTCCACCAGCTGTGTTAAAGAGAGAAAACACCCATTGCAATGATCAGGACTGTGTGCGTAAAAATTTCAAATAATCTACAAAAGTCCAAGTGATCAATAAACTCCAGAAAGGTTTGACCTGTTTGATACTGTAATGTATTTCAAAAAAGAAGTCAGAGGTTACACCACAGACCAGTTCATCTGTCCACAAAAAGATAAATGTATTGTGTTTCCTTAACAGATACCTATGTAACTAACAACCATGAAGAGCATCGTGACATTAACTGACCTGCCACAGGGTGTCAAACTTCTTGCCGTCTGGGATGGAGAGTTTGCCGCTTCTGTCCCTGTCGATGCGATAATGCATGACTTGTCCTTCATGTAGCAAACACAGAGCGTAGGAGCCATTCACGTCTCTCTGTCGGATCCTGCACACAGATCGAAGGGAAGGAAGAGACGTGTAGTTTCAAATCAGCCTTTTTCTCTGTTTGTTGCAGGAATCGCTCCTTTGATCTGAATATTGTACAAGTATCTGTATTTCATAGATATGAACCAATCCTAACCAATCCACCTATAACCTGCCTCTGTACAATATGGAAGGTCCTGTGGGGCATGCTAGCCTTCCCAGTGTCATGCGGTGTGTTTTTGTGACACCCGGAGTGACGTGCTCTCTGCTAGCATATGCTAGGAAAATTAGTTTTTGTTGCTGTTGCATTGATGCTACAACACTACTAAGAGCCTTCATCAAGAACTCAATGAGGCTGTGTAAAAAACGCTAGAGGCCAACACCAAGCCAACCAGTTGCACAGCTGTCCATCCAATGTGGCATATACCAAGGAGATGCTCTGTCCCTAATGTTCTACAGAGGCCCGATCATCACAAAGAGTGGCAATGGATACCAAAGTGTGGTCAGATGACGTCAAAGAGAGGGAAGATGATCAGGACTGAAGGGATAGGACTACCAGATGGTAACGTAGCAGATGCTGAGGACAGTTCCTTGGGATCCTGCAAAAAAATTGGGAACCTCAAATTGGAGGTAGCTCCTCACAATGCAGCACCCTGCCTAGTCCACCACCTAAGACTGTCCATGAAGCAAAAGGAAGGAGACCAAGGACTAGTGACAGGAGGAACCACCATGGGAGGCCAAACTCCTGCACAGCATGTACAATCAGATAGAACACATGGTTGATATCAAAATGTCCTCCTAATGGGTGGACTGAGAGACAGCACAGAGGCACTAACCATGGCAGCACAGGGGCAGGCACTAAGCACAACATCAACAAAGGCCAGGGTCTACCACACCAGGCAGGAGCCCAGGTCCTGCCTGTGTACAGACACCCCTGAGACAATCCAACGTTACAATGCTTAGTGTACAGGAAGTCCCAAGGTCAATATGGGACATGCCTCTGAAGGTGGTTGAAAATGGTCAAGCTAAGATCCTGTGGGACTTCCAGATACAGAGAGTATCATCTATAGTAGTGGTGGACAAACAGCAGAAGAAGACAATAGTGATAGATGTGGTGATCCCAAGTGACAGCAACATCAGGAAGGAGCTGGAGAATTATCAGGGGTTGAAAGAAGGGAGAGGAAAGGCAACAGCGATCCATGTAGTCCCCAAACCGGGATAGCGGCTCCTGCAGAGACCTCTGTCCAGAAGAGGGCAGTCCTAGGAACCACTAAGATACTGTGCTGAACCCTCAGGCTGCCAGGCCTTTGGCATCGACCCCGAGCTTGAAGAATGAAAATAAAACCAGGTGGGGAATCACACAGACCCTGACCATGTAAGCCACTGGTTAAAATCATCCACAACCTCTTTTTTAGTTTGTAGAAAATGCAGCTGGCTTGTTGGCAGACACCAGATTGTATCAGTCCTGATCAGCGAGGCAGATTTCACAGAGTCTACTCATTAGAAACACAGTACACTACTGAGCTGTTAGTCACGAGAAACTGTTTCAGTGAAGTTTACTGTCTTTTCACAAGCACTTCAGAGAAACATTTGATGCAGCACTTGTTATTTTTGCTTCTAGGTCTACAACCAACTCTGTAAATCAGCACGGGGACATTTAAGCAATGCACATGACATTTATATGAAGAGATTTTTAAAGGAAAAGAGCTTAAATATCTATTTCTCTTGTTCCATTTCATTTTATTCTAGTTCAGTTTTTGTTATTTTCCACTGTGAAAGGTTTATACAGAATTTGACACCACCTGTTACCACACAGTATGTCAGCTGTGACCGGCTGTGACTATTTTTATACTGTAGGATCTGAGACAGAACAACAGGGACATTACAGTCGTTAAGAGAAGCGCAAATAGAGGAACTCCACAGAAAACCAAATACTTAGTGTGTGTATCAGTAACAACCATGGTACCGGTGTAAACATTATATCCTAAAAATAACACAATGCTGAAATATCCTGGAGTTCAAAATATTATGCTGAAATATAACATAGACAAATGGGATTATGATACAAGGCTCTTGGATACCAGAGTCTATACCCTGCAGATGATATGTTACAAGGCAGAGGCTGTGAAGGTGAAATTTAAAATATGAAGTCATGTTTTAGCAGAAAAACCAAGTTTACTTTTCTGGTAAATGTTTCATGAGAAAAGGGACAGAACAGTCACATCTTGCCCTGCTGTCATTCTTCCTCTTGTTTGGCTACTTCAGGAAGTCCTTTGCAAACTGCCAGAGCGGAAACCACAGCGTCTGTGTGTGTGTGTGTGTGTGTGTGTGTGTCTCTGTGTTTCTTCAGCCGAAACCGTGGCCTCTCAACTGAAGCGTCAGATGTTATAAATACTCTACGCAAATTCAAATTCCAATGTAACAAAACTAAAGAAATATTTGAAACGTTTGATGGAGTGAAATAAAACTTCTGAAGCAGGAATAAGATTTAAATTAAAATGTACGGCTGCAGCTTCAGTGCAGTTTGTTTAGATGATGCATTTTCATGTATTTCACAACTCGCACGGTTACAAAACAAATCTACCTGACAGTTGCACCACAGTGTAATCAAACACTTCTGTGCTGGAGCTGCATCTAAATGTACTGTCAATGTCAATCAGACGTTCGTAGTCAGAACATCACATATTAATTATATTTTGTATCATTTATATAAAATAACATGTAGTAATAATATATGGTTTCCAAAGCTCTTTATTTTCTGTTATATTTACAATGTTGCACTATTACATCACTGTTTATTTTAGTTTAGGTTTTCTCTTTATATAAATAGGTATATACAGAAAATAAGGTGTAATGTGAAACCATATAAAACATATATGAATCTATATACAATGCCCTACTATTACATTGCTGTTTATGTTCGAGTTTTTTATTTATTTATATTATATATGACCAAAAAAATTAGAAAAAATAAGGCAAAATAAATATAAAATATTGTGTGAAACCATCTATATTAGCATATTAGTTTTGAATCAGTAATTTATTTGCTGTTTGTTTTGAACTGATGAATGATTAAGATTACCACCAGCATCACAACAAATGTACTGAAGCATCAGCTGAGCAGAGACAATCATCTAAAATAATTAGTGAATGTACATGAAAGCAGGACACAGTGCTGAGTCCATTGTGTGTAATATTCATCTCAGGTAGTAGTTGATTCCTCACAATATGGCTGTTTTTACACAGCTATACATAATTGTAGCAACTAAGAGTGAAGTGAGGATGGTGCTTTTGAGAGTAATGATACAGTAATGAAGAGTAAATTGATAAATAAAATGAGTTAATTGGGATTAAATGGATATTAACATGACCTACGTTACATAGCAGGTAGGTATTTCCATAATGTTGGATGTTTTGTAGATTTTTTCTGCCTCTTCATGTGATTCTTCTTGTAACTGAGGGTAGCTCAGTGACTGGACGTTGTCCTGCTGCAGAATCACATCCTTCCTCTCAGTGTTGTGAGATGAATGAGAATCGAAACTTCAAAAATGATATACATGTATCATATAACACAGCTGATGGACCAGTGTCAGCAGTCATTTGATCTGATTTCTGTTTTCTTGCATGAACTGAAAACAAAGACTAAAACATCCAACATAAGCTTTTTCTGTTTAGTAGGTGAGTCTGTTTTCACTTTTCATTTCACCTGCAAAAAATTCACCAAAGCTTCTTTTACTTCACAAAAACCAAACTGAACAGAAGGTTAAATTCAATTAGATGTTTGCTGAAGAAATACAGGAAATAAAAGTATGGAAATAAAACCATTAAGTAAACACATGAAAAGGAGCGTGTCTCCTGTGTATCAGCCTCTTGTATCAACCTGGAAGTAAGACCGTCGTACACAGAAGGAGAAGTTTGCTAACAGATAAATAATCTACAGTGATACCGTATTTTCCGGACTATAAGCTGCTACTTTTTTCCGACACTTTAACCCTGTGGCTTAAACACCGGTGTTTCTCATGTATCGGCAGCACAAAGCTCGTTGTCTTTTTACAAGCTAGCAAGCTCCGTGCCGCCGATACATTTAGCGTCGTCACATCAGACCCGGTCAGAGTGGACCACATGAAACTGTTGGAATAAATTCAATAGTGGTTCATAGACAGGTG